>JAGVSQ010004553.1:0-19189 GCA_022683975.1 Rhyacophila evoluta | reverse complement strand
GTAAATGTCGTCACTCCTCATATCAATTTACAAGTGTGTTAAGCTTATTCTATCCAAGCCTGTCATTTTGGACCGAAATTGTCTTCCTTGGTTTGGTATTTTTTTTTCAGTTCCGGTAAAACATTTCAATACTTTCGTAAGTTTTAAATGAGTTAATTAATTCCGATGGGAATTATATTACATTTTTTCTCAAACAATAAAAATTCGCAATATCTTAGTTGTAAGTGTAATTTTAAAAGTTGTGACAATAATATAATACTGAGATATTGATAAATTGGTGCCGCATAAAACTTTTAGTACAATAAACAAAAATATATAGAAATAATTAAGTACTTTAGTGAAAATGTTTATTTTCGCAAACGTTAAGCGCATTTTGCGAATTTTAAAAGTAGCCCGCAGGTTAAGTGTTAACAATATGCAATGGATGACGCGTCAATTATTTAACATACGACACCGCCGGGAGAAGTGTCAATTTAGATTTGTTATAACATATCAACAATCAATTTAAGCTGTACCACAATAATAATTAGCTCGTGGTGACTGTACGTATATATACACGCTTATAAATTATTCATTAAAAGCTCAAATCACGGATTCATTTTGTGGAACCGTATTAAATCAACATACGTATATTATTGTGTTTTGACAAATCGTCTCCAATATTGCAGGAACATGTAACTCGTTTGTTGGTTTAAATCACTTTGTAAAGTATAGTTTTATTTTTTGCAATCTCTTGCACTGTTGGTATATTTTTGTATTAACACATATCAGTTGCCTAAAGAGCAAATTTGATAAATAAATTTGATTTTATAAGCATTGAGTGAAGTGTTTGTTCTGATATTCGTATAAAAAAAGATGTTTTTAAAACGTGTTTTTCCAAATTTTATATCAAAAAATTCTCGTTGTTGTCTGTAAATATATATTTTTTGCTTGAGTTATATTTATGTAACCGTCTTGTAAACAATCAATTTGATATTTCGGAAAAATCGTATTAAATTAATGAACGTATAATAAGAAATTCTCTTTAATTGTTGGTTCAAGTATCTTTTATTGATTCATGAGAATTGTTTATTTTGTGGATAAAAATAGTCTTTATTTAGTACTTAATCCGTTTAAATCTTTTATATTGAATGAGTCTCCATCTAAAAAAGAATAAATGAAAATAAATAAATATTTCATACAAATAATTGCTTCGATGCGAATGAAGTGTATTATGCACTTAAAATGAATGATTTTATTTTTAAAATAAACAACGTCATATATTTATATTACACTTAATGAAAAAAATGAGTTTTTAAATGAAAGGTGAAGCAATTTTCCAATACTTATTTCGTTAATAGTTTCATTAAAAGCATCGTGTCTCTAAGTCATGTAAAATGAAAAGCTTGCTATAGTTACATTATTGCTAATTCTTATTAGATTAATTTATTTTAAGTTTGCAGATCGTTCTATATTCGTTAATCATGTGATTATGAGTGTATCATTATTATTTAGTGGTAGATGGGCTAGTGGTAAACTTGAGCGTATATATGTCGGAGGATACGGGTGCTAGCCCTACAAAATAAATATTATAAAAAATACAAAGTTCTATGACTGGATTTCTAAAAAGTTAAACGAACGACTGGCAAATAATTCGCGTGAAAATACTTTGTCGAAATAAGTGTTTACTCTGTAAAGATGAATATACTCCACTCCCCAAGAGGATATCTTTACATCTACCTATATTGACTGAAGAAAGCCTTTTTTCAATAAGCTTATAACAACTTAATAAATATTTTATAAAAAAAATGTATGCTGAAAATAATAAATGAGTATCTATTGTAAATTAAGCTTTTAAGTTTTAAAAATGAGGACACATGAAAAATGGTCGCATCATTAATAAAGACTTTTACAACACAAACTTTATGTTTTTTTTTTAATTGCTTATGAAATTAATATCAGAATAAATAAATAAAATACCACTCAAGTTTACATGCACTTTAAGGTTGTGTCTATTTATTATTTTGACTTTGGCTCAAAATCATTAAATGAAGGTTTTTGTGTACATCCTATAAAAGAATTTCGGTGTGCGTTACGTCTTTTTTCCTTTTTACAGTCGACATGTTCCACATTTGAAAAAGACAACAGAAGAAATATTTTCTTTTAAATATAAAATATTTATATTCTACTGTATCAGTCTCCACGGTAGCGAAGTTGGTAGCGTGCGCGCCTAGCAATCCGGGGAATGTGGTTTTGATTACCCGTCTGTCGAATTAAAAAAATGCAAAACTGGATGCCCATTAGGTTGATCAATTGTATGGGAAACAATTCTCATGAAAATAATCTGGTACGTTTTTATATTGTGGAGATTGATATACTTCCATTTCGGAGTGTATATCTTCACATTGTATAGATTCATATGCTTCACTTTGGTAACAAATATGGTATTAATAAAAAACTGTATCAGTGAAATGTATGTTGCAAAATAAAGATAAGCATGTGACAGATGTGATCTGTTTAAAAGCAGGTGAAAAATTCTCTTCCCAAAAAATCTGATTACCAGGTCATAAGTTAAGGGAATAAAGATGAAGCAGGCAGGTGGAAAGGCGAAGCGATATCGTTTCTTACGCCCAAATGCTGACGAAACGGGAAATGTAAACAGACTCGTTGAAGAGCGAAGTCAGGTGGGCGAGGCGGTTTCCATTACCATCTTAGTTAGTAAGCGGAATATATATTTTACGGTTAAGTTGTTTGGCATTAATCTTGTCTGATTATCTATGGAATCGTTTAATATTAAGATCTTCATGGAATCAATAAATCCATAGATTTGTAGGTTATACCTATATCTTTCTTAACTTATAATATATAATACCCAAATATACATTATAGGGAGAGAGCTTTAATTTTATAATTATAAAATCTTACTCACTATATAAATAAAGCATGCATATTTCGATATCGGATTGTGAGCTTGAATCCGGTAGTTTAGATTAAAAAAAAAAATATGACGCAGAAATGGATGTTCAATGGCTTTGGATGACTAAAGAGGAATATGTATTTGGTTTTTTTTTCTGCTTATGCGTAGTCTAATTGATAACTTTGGTTAATATTGGTCTTTACGTCCCTGATAACTATCTGAGAAATCGAGAACATCGGCTACTTTTTATTTTTAAATGCAGAATTAACTTGCCAGTAGTCATGCCAATGCAGAGAAAAATGGTGATGTTTAATGAAATTGCCTTGGTTATCAATATCTTCCACCTGAGTGAGATTGAGTTTAGAATGATGTTATTCTATACATGTTAAACTAGGATCTGTCTAACTCACTCTTTGTTTTTTATCTCTCTTTACGTTAAATTTATTTATACATAAATGTGATATTTTCTATTGATTTTCTTCTTATATATTTTTATATACAAAATTTATTTCCTTTATTATAATCCTTTGCTGTAAATATTTTGAACTGATAATTTGTGAAATTTGCAAGTATTGAATAATTATCTTGAGAAGTTGTCTAATAATCAGTTTCTGCGACTGATATTATAAATATAATAATGTATTAAGAAATTAGATAAAGATAAAACAGATAAAAGTTTATCCTTTTATTTTTAGTAGTTACTCTATGACAATTTTAGTCAAATATACATCATTATTATGGCCAGGTAAATAACAAATATTGCTTTCATACTATGGATTTATTAACGTTCTAGTTCCTCCCAAAATAAATAAAGTCCCGGAAATCGGGGTAATATTGAGCCATTAAATAAAGGAAGCAGAACGTGATAAAACAGATGTTTGTTAATGACTACACACTGGATAATAAATTAGCCACTAAATCCGTTATACAGAAATCACAAGTAATATGAACGCAGGATATTATTAGATATTATGAGGATTTATTTTAATACGTCAAATTATTATTTGTAGCAAAGATTGACATTTTAAAATTCATCCATTCAAAATTGGAACATGATATTTAAATTATTGAGCATTATTTTTTTGAAGTTAGCAACGAGATGAACGTCACAACGTCAAACGGAAACAAAAAATAAACACCTGAAATGCGTCGCAAGCTTTCGCATCGTATAAAACCGCGCTCCCCGTAGAGTCTGCGATGAACGAGTTTAAAATCACAAGTCAGCCATGTTGCTTTGTGGGCCAAATGTCAGGCGAAACCATTTTCCCGATTTCCCCGGAACACAAAATGGCGGCATGTTGCACGTTTAAAGTCAGGCGCTATGTGTAGTCTACACGCTTTAATAACTGATTATTTTAAATATTTAATAATTATTGTACAGAGGTGTGTAATATTTTATATTGTCACTAGTCTTCGAATAAAATTTAACATTAGTGAAAGGTAATTTAAGTTATATGATTGTTTAAGATCGTCTTGTATTTTGTCGCTCTGTTATTTCGTTGTCAGATTTGTTTTTTAAGAATGAAGCTGAAATATTAGAATAAAACAATATCAAAATACATAATAAGTATATGCTTTTAATAATAACACAAAACTCCACCTAAGTTTTACTACAATCAAAAGAATAACACAGTAGAACAGAGAAAGAGAAATTTTGAAATTATCCGAATGGATTGATGATTCCGATTTTAATAGAGTTATCAAAAAGTATTATAAATAGTATATAGTGCAGTCCTATCTAAGTCAGGTAATGAAAACTGCTACAAATCTAAATTTAACCATTTAAATGCCGGGAGGTATTCATATGGCGGGACTCGGAAAGCTGACAATCTCATTGAAAAATCAAAGCCTAATTAATAAATACATCTTTAATAATGTCGATAACTCTTGACAATATATCGCGTCTTAAATTTCACCATGGTTCCAAAATATTTTTGCCTATGCCTTTAAACTATTAGATTATTTCAAACAGTAAAACTCATTTTTTATAGCATGGGCACGGGATTATCGAGTGCGTTAAGTCGATAATGGCATATAACTGATTAAAAACATGATTAATTTTCGAATATTAAAATTTGCAACTAAGCTTACCTTTATCATGAAAATATACATATAAAAATTAAACAGTCTTATTTTGAAACATACAATTATTTACATTTAGCTTTCTCCTTTACGATGCACAACTTCTCCACAAATATTATTTAAGCGTATACTGTAGTGTAACGAACGTAAATCGTTCCTTAACATAACAAATGTATTCTAGTAGGACCTCCTTAAGATCTTAGTTGGTCTGCACTGAATTTTACATAATTCATATAATAATCAAACCCTTAGATAAAAGTATTATCTTGCTTAATTTAAAGTCCGGCATTTTTTTCAAAAGTTATACAATATTTTTTGTAAAAATATGTCACAAAAGCCGGTTAGTTCGACAAATAGTAAATATTAAAAAAAATACCTAAAATATTTCATTTCGTGTGGAAGTTACTTAAGGAGCTTAAGTTCTGCCGTGTCTGCCGTTATTGCGGATTTATTTTGTCCGTGCTGCCATATTTTATAGCAGCCGGCGTTAAATATGATTTGTAAGGTTGTCGTGGAAAGATGGCGCGGTCTCGAAATAGGTTGCCAAATTATGTGGAACACGACTGAATGAAGCTGAAACAGTCAATTTAATTGATTTATCACTTAAATGGCGGTAATTTTTGGCAGAACACAAGCCTGATGCTTAGAAATTAACGGACACAGCTTCGTGTTTGTTAAAATGACAGTTCACCTGGCTGTTTCTGCCGATTGATAAATCCACAATTCTAGAAACTTCCTTCGATACCAATTTTTATACATCTTTTTTAAAAAATGTCCATATTAAATAAGGCTAATATAGAGCTTGAAGTGCTGTCACCTCCGCTTGCTAATGATTCACAACTGCGCCTACTTATACATATAGTCATTATCCATGTCTTCGAAACTTCAGGAAATTCCATGATTAATAGGTGACTAACTTCGCTATTAGTCACCAAACGAGGTTTACTTTCGATTGGACATTTATATAGAGAAAAAATTCAACTAACCTGCAAACTTTTGAGATAAATGTGAAGATATATAAGATAGGATACATACAAGTTATTCAATATGCCATTATTTAAAAATGAAATTACTACCCAGGAATATTTTACTGACTCGATTTTTTCACATTTAATGAATTGAAAAAGAGATCCAAAGTGAGTTGGATATTTTATGAATAATATATACGTCCAATTATTATGCCAGTGACAGTATAATACATAAGTTATATTATGATTGCCACCCGTCTAAAACGTTCATCTGCTGGATAGCCTAATTTGACTTAATATACGTTTCTTGGTCCTATAAATTGCGTCTTTTTTACCATATCCGCTGTGTAAATGAAGCTTGTGTGTCTCTATACCGTAAATATATCCACTCCACAAATAAACCATATAAATTTCCGAAGTGAGAAAAATAAGCCTGAAAGCATTAATTCAGCCAATTAATCAAACAATTAGGAATCCAGTTCTGTGTTTTTTAACTTAAAAAACCCCTATGGGAAAATCTATTCTACCTTTGCCATTAGATATCAACCCTGTTCAAGTAAAAGGCATTAGTTTCTTTTATTTTTAGAATCACCATGTGCACAACTAAATACACGTTTGTTCTATTTATTATTATCAAATCTCAGTTTTAGATTTTGAAAAAAAGCTCTACTAAATTTTCGTGCAGAAAAGGGAAATCAAATTTAATTCATGGCATTATTGTTCTGTGGGAGTTAATGCCTTTTGCCTAAATAGGGTCGGTATATTATGTACCGTTTGATGACCAGATTATGTCATCAATTTTTTCTATGCTCTATTTATTTAATCTTAATGTTAAGTAAACTATCACACTGATACCTTTTAATGTAATAGTTAATTCATTTTAACTAAGTAATTCATGGTTCAAAATTGATAAAGACAAAAAACATTATGCTTTCAGATGACATGCGATTTGTTTTATTATGTATACATGGTATATTATTTGAAGGGCTTAGTTTATTACTAATTCTGATATATATTTACGACGTGTACGATATCGTCAATTTGGTTTTTCGTATGTCGGATGCTGATTACTGCCGGCGGGTGTTTGTGTAGACCGTAAGCCCGCATACATTCGTAGGGCTGAGGGCGGACGCCTTGCGGTAAGAGTCCCCGCGGCGAAGCGATTAGGAAGCACTCGAGGTGGTAACCAGTGCCAGGATGAGGGTCCCTGCTGGGACAACTCAGCCAGGAAACGGATTAAAACGGATTTTCGATCTGACCGATACGCACTGCGATAGGAAAACAATACCTTACATAGATCTTATAAAGATTTGATACTATGGTTATGATTTTTTTGAAATATTTATGAATAATATCTGTTACATTTTTTTACATTTCAATGGGTCTTTTAAATTTTGAAAACTATCATTTGTCAAATAATTATCATGTAAACGACAACTGAACTGGAAACTGTCAAAATAAATAATCTTTTGTATTTACTGATGGTCTATTTCAACAATTGTAACATGAATTAAGCGATATTATTATGGAGTAAGGATGTAATATTACGTCCAAAGCTGATTGTGACCTAATGAGTACGGCAGTAATTTTGCGTGTGACCATATGCCATGAAAACTGGTATTTTTATAGTTGTATAGATTGTTCCAATAACTATTAGATATCCTGTATTCGAAAAATTAGAACGTTATTATATACACACCGATGTGTATCAAAATGAAATTCACCACGAAAAACTCACTTTTAAAAGAGTTAAATGTATGAAAATTCTCTTTATATTAACTGTAGAAAGGAAAAGGGCGTAAGCCACTTTAGGTTTTTATTTACAGAAGGCACGTTTTTTGGAAAAAAACGTTTTTTTGATAGTTTTAAGCCAAAGTCAAAACGTTACACAGGAACAACCTTGTAATGCCTGAAGACTAAAACTGGTATTTTTTTAAGTCGATACGATATTTAAGAAAAAACAGTTAAATTGATTAGATGGAAGGTCTTTTTCTAGATCGAAAATTTCCCAGGCAATTCTTTCTTTAAACTTAAAAGCTATTAATATTTTTGACTTGATGGAAATTGATTTAAATTCTAAATTATTTAAAACTGGTAAACTTACATATGTGATGTTTCATATGTTGTAAGCATATGTTTCACATATGGAAGTTTACCAGCTTTAAATAATTTAGAATTGAAAAGCTATTTTAGACACCAATTCGGCATTTTCTGCTTTAATCTTTTTGATGGAACGTGTATTGAGTTGTGTACATTCAGATTATCGAATAAAATCTGTTTTGAAAAATTGAAGCTAATGTCCGTTTTGCTTTTCACAGTCGATAAAAAATCTGTCTGTATAAAAAGTCTGTAAAAAATTTTATTAGTGAGAATTTATGCTCTTGAAGCTGAACGACTTTACTAACTAACTACTAGTTAGTTGACTAAATATTCTAATAACTAACTATTATGAATGTCTACAAATACATCAAGCACGTACTTTCCTCAAATGAGGCAAAACTGTCTACTCAGAAATGATTTGTTTCGTTTATCAGTAGACTGTCCAAATTTCTCCCTCCATTTATGACAAGTAGAACTAAATGTTATTTAAACCTATTTGCTGCGATGTATTGTAGTATAATGCGACGTAGCTTATTTCTGAAAACTTGATAAATAACTCAAAAAGAGTCTTTTTTTAAAATACCAAGTTATAAACATTTTATAACAATACAACGTACCGTCCAGTATAAACTAGAAAAATAATGCTGTCTAGAATCTAGATAATATTGTGTAAAAACCGAACAGATTTTGATAAATCTATTTTAATATGTAGTTGATAATTAATTAATTTTTATATTATTTAACCATTTTGCGCGTAATTAATATTCAAACTAGTACACATTCTGTTCTTCATCTTTGGATTTAAGAAAATCTGTGAGAATCGAATCCTTAACGTTTAGTTCCAAAGCCCGCACGTCTTCTTATTTTTTGTCCATTGGGGGACAATAAAGCTTAGTTATTAACGTTATTTCGGGCTTTAAGTTCAAATATTCTTCTTCTTTTGCCATATTTGCTTCCTATGTGGAACATATGGATGCTGAATTACGCCTCTTCCAGGAGGTCGGAATCTCTCCGGTTAAAATAAGAGACAAACAATATTGAGGCTACATATATCACATTTATATTTTTTTATGATGGTATTTTTTTAACTCTTCCTTAAATCATAAATTCTGAATTATCTAACATATTATAATAGAGGTCTTTGCTCACATTCTAGAGGTGTAGCTTTAAAAATAAATACCGAGCTACCTATATTATTTAATGTGTGAGAGGAATTTCCGCCCCATCGCCGAATCAAAATGCCTTTGTCGCACAGTGTAGTTACTAATGTAATATCCAACATCCAACGGTCGCCCCAGGCACCAGCCAGTGTCACTGCAAGAAGTGTGGGTGTATTGCGACAGGACTGTCACCATTCCCGGGATTTTATAATAAAATCTAATAATCAAAATGCACATAAAAAGTTAAGTAATTTTATTAAAAAAGTTCATTTCTTATTCCACGTGTAATATGACACGTATGAAAATTTAAGTTATGTGTCTTTAATGCAGTTATATGAAACTAATCAAAGACGACCGATACAAAATAATTCAAAAAGGCTTGTGATAAAATATTTGATAGATACAATCTCAAAGTGCACGAAAGTTAAAACTGGTACCCAATACGGCGATGATGTAATAAGTTATTTAAGAAAAACTAATAAAATTAATGTGGTGGAAAACCTTTTCCTTGATCTAAAATTTTGTAGGCCCTCTTTTATTTTGATTTGTAAGCTAAATTTAGATACTAATTCGCCTTTTATAGATTATATCATTTTGACGGATCATGTATTAAGTTGTGACTATCGATAAAAAAATATTTTGAAAAAAACAGAGAGTTGCGTCTTTTTTCCTTTCCACAATCAGTATATATGTTGTATGCCATATTCACTCCAAAAGTGGAGCGTATGGATTTACACAACGTAAAGATATCCACTACGAAAGTAAAAACGTCTTGATAGATTATTTTTCACGATAATTGTCTATCTCGGGCAATTGCTCAACTCAATGGCTATCCAGTCCAGCATTTTTGTATTTATTAATAATCCAACAGATGTGAAAATCAACGAAAATAGTCATATGATATTTCTGTCATGCAGCTACACAAAACAACTTGCGATAAAAAATAATTCAATAAAAGATAATAAACAATAAAAAAAAAATTAAATAATAATTTGACATACTATTTATAACACCGGTGTCAAAAAAATATTTTTTATGAGATTATTAAAATTTAATATAAAAAATAGATGTACATATGTGGCAACCCTGTTTATAGGGTGGTGGTCTTCGCAACACACTCTCTCTTCACAGTGCGTCGCAAATTTGAAAGCATTTGCAACCTTCGGTGTTCGGGATTCGCCCCCCGGCGCTGGAATTATTAAAAAAGCTACTCACGCGAAGAGGACAGATTGGTAACAGGCTTCATTTCATGGATGTGATTAGTGAAAATGGTTTCCTACAAATGAAATACCTTTTCCTCTCAAATACGCCTATCGACAAATAATATATTTTATCTTAGCTGGAATACAATAATATAATAGAAAAAAAAAATCAAAAAAACAGGAAATTAACAGTTCATTATAATAATACAGTTGCTGATATTTGACGACAAATAGCATACAAATAATTGCAACCTTGATTCAGATATGAAACTATTATAATTATAACAAAAAAATCATTGAGTTTTAAAAAAATGAATTTACAGTTTGCAGTTTTGAAAACGGTTTAAAAATCAAAATAATTACCTTGTAATACCAATTAAATAATTTCAGGCAATTTAATATAGTAAAAAAACAATAACTCATTGCATGATTACCAAAATTGAATAGTGCACTATTAAATAAATCAGTATTTTAATAATTCGAAAATGCAAGACTGTTTTCGTCGATTTCCATATCTGATGAATTATTGATAAATCCGAAAATGCAGGACAGGATACCCATTGGGTTAAGGAATTGTCTAATAGATAACTCTTGGGAAAAATAATCTGTCAAGAAGTCTTCACATTGCGGAGATTCAACTCTAATATACTGGATATACTCCAATTTTGGAATGGGTATCTTTACACACTGGAGTGAATATGGTATAAAACATTCAATAATATTTTTAATATTGACAATTTGATGATATTGACCATAGAGTTATTTTGAACTCTTGTATTTTTATGTGTGGGATACGAGGTATTATTTCGTGATGGATGATGTACATTTTAAAGCTTTTACGTACTTGTAGCTTTTACTATTAACACACGAGCTCACTTTGTAAAGTTTCCAATCACCGACATGGCAAAAGCACACGCAGTTTTCCATCCCCAGAGGGCGGATGCAGGGTAGTTTTGAATTTCCACGGAGGCACCGTATCGAGGAGAATGGGATGGTGACGGGTTGGATTTCATTCGGAAGGTGTGGAATGTCGAGGGGGCTGGCGAGGAATGTGGAGGAGCATGTGAACTTGTCTGGTGCCATGGATACGTCAGCGTTAATGAGAAGAGCGCAGACCCACAGCCCCATGATGAAGTAGACTGTTTCAGTAGCGCGTCAAATTTATGATAGACAGTATCGAAATAGAGACAAAATAAATGTTTAATTTGAATTTGATATTGAATGATTGATTGAAGTATTCATATTAAGTATCATCTTCTAAATCAGTGATTTTCAAAGTAGGCGTCGCTGAAAATTGATAACGGGTCAAAGATGTACCAAAGATAAGTTATTAATTTTTATCAATACATAAAACAAATCTGCTCTTAATCAAAATTATAACTGTTTTAATCCAATTAAACAAAAGAAATTAACTCCTTCTGAAGAAAAATTAAAACCCATACTCCAGGATTATTTTCTACGAATTTCCTTACATCTAGTCTTAATTGGGGTGTATCCAGAGACTTGATATCTAAAAACGATTTACTTTATTCGATGGGAGTGTCCCGGGAGTAAATATAAATTACCCAAGACTTTGTTTGATTCAATCTTATTGTATACTACTATCTATTTTTTAAATGCTTTATTAATTAATTAACATAACCATTAAAAATAACTGCCCACCTTAATTTGCCTTTCATCTACCCGCCCCGTCCTTACACCTAGTCTTAATTAGGAGTATTTTAAACTCTGATATCGAGAAACGATCTACATTATTTGACGGCAATGTCCCAGGAGTAAAATAAATAAATTACTCAAGACTTAGGTTGTCGTGCACACAAGTGTGCTGAAGTTAAAAACAAAAGAATGAGAAATAGAGATTATTTGGTCAAGCAATTACATTAAAACATCAGAACGCTCGCCATATGACGCCGATTTTTTTAGATTTATAGCAATCAAATTTGGCATTGCTATTTGTGGACTAACTTGAGTAACTGTTCCCGTTCCGTACACATTCTTGGACATCATTTCAGAATGTGATTAGCCAGCCACATGGACATATTGGCTGCTTAACAAGATTACTGCGGGATAGTTTGGCAACGAAGCCACCGTGTCCTCTAATAATTTGGCTACTGAAGTGGTCTGGATTTAGTTTGGTTATCTTCATGCACTATTTAATATTTCGAAAAAAAACAGATAAGTACATGTGCTCACCTTAATTCGAAGTATCCCACCTATCCTGCCAAGTTTTTATCGCTGCATACCATGGCCATCTGATGGATGGCCCTCCAAAAATGTAGTCTCGGCTACGTGGACTGAAGAAAAGTAATCTACGTGCACTTTCTGGTCTCTAAGAAATAGCGTAGTGATACCACGTACTTGAATACGCAGTTTAAGTGAGAGAACAGCAGATTATACAGAAAATTATTATACAGAATCCTGGCGTCACCCTTTGATATATGGCTGACACGATATAAAATATTTACATATAATATATCATTTGGTTCTGTAGTCTATGTTTAATAAATATTACTGGGTTAGCAAGTACCTATTAAATTTGAGACGCCACTGTTTCAGCAGCCAATTCATTATGACGTTGCCAATAGATTGTCGCGTGGCTGTGTTTGTCTATCATCCAGTGACAGCGTTCGCCGGCGGGAAACTGTAATGATTTGTTATTGCCTTTGACATGAAAGAAAATCACCGACTATTTTTTTATTAGAAATCAGCAACCCGTTTATTAAAGGAGTTCGCAATTTAATTGGTTTCGCTTTATGAGAAAATATAATTTATAGAATAAATAACATACAGAGAAGTTTAAATGAAAATCATTTATATTAAAAAATTTGGCAATCTTAAAAGTGATTTCCACTAACAAAAAAAATATTATACTTTTTTTTACCAGTTTGAAAAATAAAATTGTGCTTCTTCCAAAATCTGCATAAAATATTTACATTTCTTGTTGTGTCTTGTCTGTTTATCCTAAATCTTTCATATTGTTCTGTATGATGAGTTGCGTGTAGTGCTAGTTATCATATTTAAATTCTTCTTCGTCTCTTTTAAAATATTTGAGCATATTCCTAATTGAAGTCGACTCTTTCTGCAAAGTAAATACACAATAACGTAGTGTTACAATAATTTTAACATCAATTTCCCTTTGGTTCCGGAGAATTTAAAATGATAATCACGGGAATATTATTATAGACTACGAAAAAATAAAAAACAAAAAAATATAATAGTTTTAAACGAGTTAAATTAGAAGAGCACAACATGGGATATCTTAACATATATTTAACAAGTTACATTATAAAAGAAAAGAAAACGTTAAAATATATAAAATTGACGTTATTTTTTTTTATGAAATTATACAAATATTCCACCAGTGAAGACTTGATGAAGAAGTCAATTGATTGTTTTTGACAAAGGTTGGTCGGAGATTACATCATTGCATTTAACTCACATCGATTGTGGAAAGGAAAAGGATTTTTAACAGGAGGCACAAATAACGTGTATTTAATTATTTTATACCAAAGTCAAAATATTAAATAGCTTATTAAAATCAAAAACGTCAATTTGGTGGAAGTGATTTCCTCGCGTCACAGATCTGACGAGCCATTCTTTTTTCAAACTTAACCGGTTCTATGCCATAAGCTCATTAACGTACTCTTTTATCCCATACGCGACAGGCCAGCCATAGAAATTGAGCGCATATACGCGCTACAATTTAAGAATCAATCTTATGCCAAATCGGACTATTATAAATAATCTAATATTTTAAACGCACAATGAAACACTCTTTGAAACATGTGAGCTATTAAGACACGAAATATTGTCATAATATATTTCCAAAAAAATATGTATTTATTTGATTTTGATTTATCAATAAAATACCGGCCCTTTGGGTCCCACCGTATGAATACCTCCCGGTAATTAAAAGGTTAAATGCTAAATTTAGCAAACATATTTTTGATAGAACATGTTGTATACATTGTGGTTATAAAAAAAAAAAAATATTTAGAAAAAACTGATGACTGTGTTATCTTTCCTTTACGCAGTCGACATGTTTGCTTTTATTTTTCATCGCCTTCTATAATTTTACACTTAATACATGACCTATATTATAGTATAATGATACAAATGTATGTATATTCAAAACGAATATTCAAGAATCAACACCTACATTGTGCCTAATTTCTATTACGATGGTTAAAAACTATTTAAGTGATAAAACATAAAAAACGGCTAATGGATATACAACAAAACGCTTTATGCTTAATTAAATTTAAATTTAATTACGCACAATTTAATTTCTTCACTTTGTTTGATCGCAGCTTAAAAATTAATTTTTTTATTATATAAAACTTATAAAATTGTTATAAATCAAAATAACAGATTAAGTATTGCGGTAAAAATGTTCAATCCATGCCGGCCATTTTGGCGAGCGTTGTACTAACTTGTATTATCAATTCTGTTGTAACTAACGAAGGACGAGCGATGATATTTATTGGATAGTAATTAGTTTTTTTCATACCGGTGGCCGAGTTAGTAATGTCGTCAAAGGTTTGAAGGGTAAAGCCCATAGTTGTGTACAAATTTTATACACTATAAAACAATTTAAAAACTTCAAGAGTGGATTACCTGACAGCAGAGATGTAAATATCCTATGGCCAATATGGCCATAGGCGCCTTGTTGTAGAAAGGCGCGAAAATGATTAATTGAATTTTTTTATGAAATTAAATTTCATATTTAAGTACAGATTTGACAAAATTTTCAACCTATTTAGTCCTGCATTTACATTTTTTTTAAATCCGACAGATTTGGGAATTGAATGCGCACTCTCCGGATTACTAGGCGCGCATGCTAACATCTACGTTATCCATAGTAAATTAAACTAATTTAATATTATGTAAATAAAACAATCATTATTTAATTATTATTTAAATTGGAAGTATAGAATCAATAATAAGAATTAATCATCAATTTATATTTTTTTTACTTTTATTTGTACTTTTAAAATTTATTAAATTATTAAATGAAAAATACCTTCGTGGAAATTAAATATTAATATCATTGATGAATTTCAATATATGGAAATTATATTATTCTTTATAGGGACACTTATGTGAATGTTATAAGCCTATAATAAAGAAAAAATATCGATGACTTAAACTGCAAACCATCCAATACCATTTGTGTAAAATATTTAGAAGAAACAAAAAACTTTGGTAAATGTATCTTACTGCATGGAATTGGCTGGCATGTGTGGGTGATTTTACGTATTTAATTTTTTTTGTGAATTTTGTGCGTTCTATTTGCCATATAAAAAATTAAAACTGATTAAATGCCTATGTTTTTCGACCATTGGTGGAGTTAGCTGGTTTGTAGATTAACCCATTGATATAGGATCACAAGAAAAATGTAATTCATCTGAAATTGGATGACATAATGGAGTATTTAAGAATGTCGTTAAACTGCAGATTAGGAATGCATTGAAAGACTATTCAGAAATAACTGTCCACGTATAAGCATAATTTTTAAGAAATTAATTATCTGGCATTTATTTATAATGAGAAGTGCTTTTTATGTAATAAAGTGATGCAGCGCTTACGTTATGTGAATTATACATTTTCCATCTATACAATGCATGATTGTAGAGCGAAGTACGGTCACAGCTGTGAAACAGAAATGTTCTGCAAAAGTACAATTTGAGAGAGGGCATACAATTTGATTTATTGCGACGCCACTGGTATAACCAGAGAACTATTGCTTTTCCGTGGTTCTCTTTCGAAACTCGAAAAAGATTGCTATTTCGTTCATCTATATAATTGCATAACCTATATTAGGTTGTTGCTATGCAGCATTATCTCATCCCCTACATACAGCTTTTTATATTGAATTTATTATTAATATCGACCACTTAATACTGAAAGACCCTTAAAAGATCTTAAAATTTGACGAAAATCTGTTCTGATGCTATTTATTAGTATTGTCACCGGTTTTTTTTACACGATGGATACCCGCCATGCAATACCGTGTAAAAAAAAATCTTCTTCTTATACCATGTTCGCTCCCAAAGTGGAGTATATAGATCCACACAGTGTGAAGAAATCCACTCCGAAAGTGGAGTATGTGGATCTCTGCAATGTGAAGACGTTACAATTAGTTGCAACAGACAATTACTCAACACAATGGGCAAAAAAAAATAATAAAATAAAAATAGTGTCAGATCCGTTTCCTTGTATAAAAATCAATGGATACCAAAATTTAAATTTATTATCGTTTTAAAAAAATCGTCGGTAACATTGCAGGAGTATGTATCTTGAATTTTTGCTTTAAGTCACTTTGTAAAGTACAGTTTTATTTTTTGCAATCTTTTATTTTTTTTTATACATTTTTACATGAAGAGATACATTTATAAGACGTGCTTAAATTGACTGATAATGCAAAAATGTGCAATTAGTATAAGAGATTGCAAAAAATAAAACTTTATTTTAGAAAGTGATTTAAATCAAAAAATCAAGAAATGTGTTCCTGCAATATTGGCGATGAAATGCTTTTAAAAAATCGTGACAAAGATTATTCACAACCAGACAAATTTTTCTGATTAACTGGATTCAAACAAAAAAAAATGTGTTATGTAGTACCGTGCTATTTTGAAATCCTGTAAAATGACCGCGTAAAAAAAATTCGGTGTACTTATTGAAGTGTTCGTAAAAAATCGAGATACGAGGTTTTGGCCGTAAGCTGTTATATTTTGCTATCGACGCTATTGTCTTTCAATAAAATATTCATCTCAATAGAGTTACGAGCAATTCCCACATGATAGTGTTAATTATTTGTTAATATAAATAGTTTTAGAACAGGTTTTCGTAAAATTTTGAGGTATGATATCCTGACAGTAAGCTAGCTATATAAATAGTCTTTCTCTCTCTCTGCAATATCCACTCCATATGTGGAGCATATAGCGACCACGTGATGCCTCCAAGATTTTCTGTCACCCGCTAGCTGCTTCACACTTCCACTCAATTACAAGTCTTTATTTTGAATATTAATTCGTTATATAAAATGAGTTTTTTTTCTAAATAATAATTAAACGGCGGATAAAGATAACCAAACTGACTCCAGAACACGTCAGTAGCCAAATTGTTACAGGCCACGGTGATTTTGCCGCCAAGCTGCCTCAGTTTGGTCTTGTTAAGCAGCCAACATGTCCATGTGGCTATCCAGAACAAAATGCTAATCACTTTCCGTAGGAATTCTTAAGAATATTTACGGAACGAGAAAAGTTACTCAAGTTGGTTCAAACAGTTGTTGACTCATCGGGCCGTTCGAGTTGGTTGCCACAAGGGCGAGTTTAATTGCTTTTAAAAAGTTTGCGGCATCATACGACGAGTGTAATAATGTCTTCACGTAATTGCTTGACCAAATAAGTCTCATTCTATTTATTTTTAACTTCAAAACAATTGAGCGCATGGTAACTTGATTCTTGAGTAATTTATTTATTTTACTCCTGGGACATTGCCGTCAAATAATGTAGATCGTTTCTCGATTTCAGAGTTTAAAATATTCGTAATTAGTACTAGCTGTAAGAACGGGGTGGGGAGATGAAGGGCAAATTTAGGCGGGTAGTTATTTTTAATGATTATATAAAGTAATTAATAAAGCATTTAAAAAATTGATAATAGTACACAATACGATTGAATTAAACAATGGCTACGTAATTGCAATTTAGCAACAAAGCCACGTAATTACTGAGAAGAACGTAGTTATCTAAGGCCAGATGGATCGCTAGCAGGGCGTGAGGAGAGAAAGAAGTAGGAAGGTTAAGATGGATATCGAAAGGGTGTCGAGAGAGAATGGAAGGAGATAGGGTGGCAGTAGATTAATGTCGGAATTCAATATTGAGCGATCGCGGAGAGATTTGGGAGACGGGAGAGAACGATTTCATCGAATTGCATTATGGTAAATGTGATTTTCATAAGTATACTAAGTCGGAGAGATGTTATATCTACGACTACCATACATTATGTAATATAATACACACGTTAGTAAGAAAAATCTCATGCTTCTGCAGAGGTTGGAAACATTTTTTCTTGAATTAAATCTATATTCGAATTTAACGCGATAAATTATATTTTTATCGATAGCCATACGTTGAAAGCACGTATCAAACATCAAATTGTACAGGAAGACCAATGAACATTATGAAAACGTAAGTATTGGGACATTAAAGAAAATGAAATACACTTTGAAACATGATAAGTGTTGTCAACTTATAGCTATCGTTATATTATTTTATTTATGAAAATTACAAAGTTGATATGAAGAATTCTATAAAATATAAAACATAAAAGCTATACATATCTAGATATTTAGATATGTAGATATCTAGAAAACCTAACTTTAATATGTGCATAGAATCGTTTTCTTATAAGTCATTATTTAACTAATTTATCACCTTTTTGAAAGTGTCTAGAGCAGGGTTTCCCAAACTATGTTCCGCGGATCAGTAGTGTTCCGTTGAATCTAAATAGGTGTTCCGCGACAATTTGGTAAAGCCTTATACTCTGCAACACATTTAAAGAGCTTTTGAGCATATTGAAAGGCGAGTGATGATCAATCTCAACTGATATATACGATGAAGAATCTAGTTACAGGCGGACGACCATTTTTTCTTACCAAGAAATGGGTTATATTATTTTTATCTAACCGACTGACAAGTCTTGTCAGGTTAACGACAGTTGGTAAGATTGACAGAACAGTTAGCCGCGCAAATAAATATTGTTCATAAATCTGATAAA
>JAGVSQ010004552.1:0-19191 GCA_022683975.1 Rhyacophila evoluta | reverse complement strand
GAATTTAAAATCAATTTCTATCAAGCACCATCAGTCGAAAATATTAATTATATAACATTTATAATTAGGATTAATACCAATAATATAATAAATTACAGAAAACCATATTAGGTTAGTTTACATTAAAACTACTGAAGTTTATTTGATATTCATTTGAATGTATATCATTGATACATTTGTTTAATTGTAGAGATTTTTGTTTTACATGATATAAAATAAACAACTTCGTAGCTAGTTTCAAATTGATTTATAATACATTAGAAACATATTTTTTTTGTCTTGTAATACATCAAAAATCTTCAAACTCTTTTTCGTACATACAAGTTGATGTAAATCGCAACGCCTCTTCATGAAATATTTCAAAATTCCCAGAATCACCTGGACTTTTACAATTCGGTATATATGTCGGGTGCAGTTTTCGATCTAGAAGATCATTCCAATTGATCGTTTTGAACCATTTATGATTCTTCAAGTCCAGGACTCCATTTTTTAAGTTACCATATCGTCTGGTCAAATCCACTTGGAGAACGTTTTTGAGAAGATGTCTAAGGTCAATGCTAAACTTAATATCAAATTTGAACTTTCCCATTACAATTTTTTCATAAACTTTCATCGGATCGTTTGAAGTAAATGGAGGATAGCCACAGTTCATTTCGTAGACTAGTACACCGAACGCCCACCAGTCAACAGCTTTGCCGTATGCCTTCGTTACGATTATTTCAGGTGCCAAATATTCTGGGGTGCCACATAATGACCACGTACGATCTTTTATAATTTTACAAAATCCGAAATCGGTCATTTTAATGTAACCTGTCATATCAATTAATATATTCTCAGGCTTCAGATCTCTGTATATCATTCCACAGTGGTGTAAATACTCCAGCGCTAAAACAACTTGCGCAGCATAGAATCTAGCCCTGTCTTCATCAAAATATCTCATTTTTCTTAAGTGCGTAAACATTTCTCCTCCAGAAATAAATGGCATTACAAAATAAATATAATTATTATCCTTGAAAAAAAATTCCGTATGGACAACAAAAGGAAACTTAATCGATTGAAGTATCCTTTTTTCATTTAAAGTGTGATCTATTTGTTTTGTTTTATATATTTTCACTTTGTCCAGGATCTTTATACCATAATATGTCTCATTTGGTCCTGATAGACGTGCCAAAACGACCCGTCCGTAACCTCCTATTCCAAGAGTACGAATTTGCTCAAAGTCTTCTAGTTTATGTTTTGATATAGGATTCTGTTCATATCGTTTCAAAAAATCGCATTGTAGCTTATCAAGATACACTTTATACACCCGTTGCTGCTCTTCACTATACCCACCGGATGCGTTCTCTGTATTCGTTGTGTCAGATATCCTTAGAGCTGGTTTTGAAAAACGTGAAGGTGAAAAAAATGTACTCATCTTTCTGAGTTTTTTTCGCGTATGTCAAAATTTTTATGAACCTATCTATAAATTGTGTAATGTTCCAAATTTAAACAAAGCGTCATTTAATAAAAATGGTTTTTCAAAGCGCTGTTATGTTAATTTTTTTCGTAAAAACAATGGAACATTTTTTAATTTAATTGGGGATACTATTGGCCGCTCTAAAGAGTTTAAAATTATTATTAGACATTGAAAATATTATCTTCTTAAATGAATTGTTAAAATGGAAGATGTGAGTAATATGCCTAATTTTAGAATATTAACGCGAATGGTAAAACTATGATAATATTATATTGTAGTCTTATACGATGTTTTAATTTTACTCCGTGCATCAATAGTTAGGGTTATTCAGTATGATTAAAACACAATACACAGTAATATCAATGGATTGAGGCTAATGCCATAGATGGGGACACTATGGATTGTCATTTTTAATACTATTTTTGGCAAATTATGCATACAATAATTCAAAAAAATCCAAATATTATTTCTTATAGATTTATTCAGCGTTTTAAGTTTAACATTACATTGTTAATGTATAACTTAGGTGTAACAATACCAAGCTAGGACGAAGAGAACAAGATATTTTTTAAAATTAAAATCTGAAAAAAACTAAATAACATATATTACTCGAGAAATCATATTTATTTTTCTCTTAAACATTATTAGCATTCCATATGATATAGTTGAATAGATATCAGTATTGAAGTGTTTTATTTCTAAATTTATTACGATTGTAAAACGCCAAACATCAAAACGAATTTAATGACTCAGAAGTCTTCAAACTCCTTTTCATACATGCAGACAGAAGTAAATCGGAGTGGTTCCTCGTCGTATACTTCAAAATTAGCCGAATCTCCCGGGCTTTTGCAGTGAGGAATGTACGTTGGACGTACTTTACAGTGCAAAATGTCGTCCCAGTTGATTGATTTGAACCATTTGTGATTCTTAAAGTCTAAGACTCCATTTTTCAAGTTGCCAAAACGTCTAGATAAGTCCACTTGAATAGTGTTCTTTAGAAGGTCTCTTAAATCCACGTTAAATTTGGGATCGAATTTAAATTTTCCTCCAACAATTTTCTCGTAAATTCTCATCGGGTCGTTTGAATAAAATGGCGCATATCCGGCGTTCATCTCGTAAAGTAAAACTCCAAATGACCACCAGTCGACAGCTTTACCGTACGCCTTTGTTAGGATTATTTCGGGTGCCAAATATTCCGGAGTGCCACACAATGTCCATGTGCGTTCTTTTACGATTTTACAAAATCCAAAATCGGTGATTTTTATATAGCCCGTAATATCAATGAGAATATTCTCAGGTTTGAGGTCTCTGTATATCATATCGCAATGATGTATGTATTCTAAAGCTAAAACAACTTGTGCACCATAAAATCTTGCTTGATCTTCTTCAAACCTTCCCACCTTCCTTAGATGCGTAAACATTTCTCCACCAGCTACGAAAGGCATTGTAAAATAAATGTAATTATTGTCTTTGAAAGAAAACTCCATGTAAACAACAAATGGAAACTTGATGGATTGAAGTATCTTTTTTTCGTTTAATGTATGATCTATTTGTCTTGTTTTACAGATTCTTACTTTGTCAAGTATTTTCATAGCGAAATATTGACTGTTTGATGTTGACAATCGTGTTAAAACGACTCTGCCGAATCCTCCCATACCGAGAGTACGAATCTGTTCGAAGTCTTCCAACTTGAACCGACTTGTGGGTTTGTTTTCATATCGCATCAGAAACTCATCTTTTAGTTTGTCTAGATACTCCTTGTACCGAATCTGTTTTTCATCGTTGAATCCTCCTGATGCACTATGCATTTTTTTCCTAGTTTTTCCACCGCTTCCACAAAGATTTCGGCAAAGGATACTCATTATTGCATATTTTTTTGTTTTGTTTCAGATGTCAAAATCATATTCTAAATTCAAATATACTCTGTGAATTGTATCTTTCATATTATTTAGTATGAATTAGTTATCAAGTCACATTTTATTGTTTGCTGAGCACTTTCAAACATTAATTTGTTCTTTATTAGAAATTAAAATTTCAACATATATCATTTTTCATAGTAGACAACATTAGAAAAAATGAAAAGAACGATGTTGGTTTTTTATGACACAATTTATAATAACATAATTTTATGGATAAAATAAAATAGCTTCTATATTAAATTAACTTCTTTTAGCATTTCACGTTGAAATCAATTTACAATATTATATTATATATTATGTCGGTGAATGACTGATTTAATAAGATATCAATTTTGGTACACATTTTTAGTCGATTTATTTTTGTCAGTAGCACTAGAGTTTATAAAAAAAATTTTAACAACGTGACCGGTTTTGTTGGTTAAGATATTTTCAACTGGTTAAATTCTAATAATTAAGTTATTTCCAAATGAAAAAAAAAAGTTTGTAAAAGTTACTGTAGATTTTTAAGAACATTAGGTGAATACCCAGTCTTAATCAAGCGTATTTATCTCGGAGCTCTGATAACGAGAAGTGATCCATTTTATTCGATGGGAATGTCCCGGGAGGAAATAAAATTTGGGTTGCCACGCACACAAGTATGCCGAAGTTATATGTAGTATCTGTTTAGACAGTATTATAACAACCGTTGAGAGTATATTAATCGAAGTCTTGGGTAATTAATTAATAAAAGTTAGAAGGATATTTCTGCCAAATACCGTAAATCGCTTCTAGAAATCAACCGGATAGGACCAAATTAAAAAAAATGTTATGGACTCCTGCAATTTCATATCTGATATGAAAAAATACGAAAGGACTTAAAGAGTTTTTCGTCACGCCTTGTTTATCTGCCATCAGCAAGTATTAATATTTGTCTTATCATACTTTGGTTTTCGGCCAGTGATATTCTCGAAATTCATTTATCACACACAAAAGAATGAATCAAAATTATTATATTTATAGAAATAAGATGTATTCTGACATAATATGTATTATTGAGTTATTATAAGGTACCAATCTATGTTTATCTATGGGGAAAAATATTACTTATTTCATTTAATAATAGTTGATTTTTTTCTCGATATTAATATTTGGCTTAAAAACAGATGTTTGCATCTATTATATTACTGTGAGTAGTGTTTTGAATTCAGGAAGAAGTCAAAGATGCAGTGAAACTGAATTGGGATAGAGCATGAGCTGCTGATACCTCCAGAGAGTCTAAATCCTGTGTGCATTGTCTTTTCGGCAATATTCTGACATTATTGGGGTCCATCAGATACTACACACAAAATGTATTTGACGGAGCTAAGAGATGCTAACGTGGCCTGATAAGACACGATTTGACAAACGAAGAGAGTTTTCGAGGCATCACACGCTAGCCACAAACTCCACAGAAGTAGCAGATATTACAAAAGATAGAAGTAAATATATATAAATAGTTGGTTCATAATTATATCAATTGTATTCTTGGTAGCCGATTAGTAAACGCGTGTGATTCTGTACCAAAGTCACAGAGAAAAATTCCATATCTACATTAATATTTAAAAACAAATAAAGATGCAGAGCTAGATACTTCTAGGTTGAGTGATTTATTGAGAACTGATTATTGTGAAAACAATATTTAAAATTGAATTTTCATATTATGGTTTGTGTAATAATACAATAATATAGTGTGTGTGTAAATGATACTAAATTAATAAGTCCACAATAATACATTAGTTTAGTTAAAATTACTTTTTATCAATTAAAAATAGCACTTCAAATGTCATCATGTATTGAATATAAATACATAATATATTTATATGTATTTATTTATTCAAATTCACTTAACAAAAAAGCGTTACACGAATATCTTTTTGAAATCCTCAATACCCAGTATAACGAACGAATGCAAATATTACCTTTTTACTATTCAGTGAGGTCATTTATCAAGATTAATGTTAATAGTGCAGAACTGACAGAATATCCAGGACCGCATGATGATAAGAACGTTGCAAATATATTAAATGGTAGTAATATGATCAACATACTATGAAATATAAAGTTACTATTTATTATTTTTATGCTTTTTTCTGATCAGTATTTTTTGAGTCTGTAGAAAAGTATTTACATCTTTAAAGCCCATATAGTGTGACTTCATGACGTATTCGTCATGATAGAAGTACGTAATAAAAAACTTTACTGATAAATTATTGATAAACGTATCAAAAAAATTAGCAGAAATTAATCAATTTCAGCAGAATAATTAAATATTTTAAGTTAATTAGTTTCACAGATAGGTAGTTTTTACAAAACAAATAATCTCAAAAGCATATGTATCCGCAAAGATGATGTGGCACACTAGCGATAATAGAATAAGCTATATGAAATGATAAGAGTACGTTAATCTAGTTACATATCGACTGTGGAAAGTAAAAAGAACGTAACCCTCAGTTTTTTCAAAATAGATTTTTTTCGATCATCACAATGTAAAATATAACTGAATACGCATTCTATCAAAAAGATATATGCTGCAAATGCCAAATTAGTATTTAAATTTAGCTGTTAAGCTTGAATAAAACTATGATTTGTCAAATTTACAACCAGGAAAAGAACTTCCACCACATCAATTGTATTGGTTTTTCTTAAATAACTTACTGAATTAATATCAGATAGAGAAAATAAAGCACTAGTTTTTGTTTTCATGTATCTATGTAATATTTTCTCTCCGGTACTAAATCATTAAATACATGTTTTTTGTGCCTCATGTAAAGTTTGTATTGTGTGGGTTACGTCCTTTTTCTTTCCACAGTTGATATGGATTAATTTAATACTTATGTTGAAAAATCTCACAATAGCCACGAAGAGTACACATGTGACATATTAATAATAATTTAAATACCTACCAATAACGAGTTTCTATACAAATTTTGAAATATATATAATAGTATATGCTACAATATTTTCTTGTACGTTAGATTTACGCACGTTGTGTCAGAGAATTTTATATGAAAACATGTTGAAAAATTAATGGAATTGAGTGGATTATAGGATTAAGTGGTGAACCAAAATTTTATTAAAGCCCATGGGCATAGAGATACATCAAATCCGCCCCTGAAAATACTTGTAACCCACGTCAAAATGGTGCCAAAAAATACTCACCAATCCACCGCCCGCTGTGTAAAGCATCAAAGCCACCAGGAGTCCAATATGACCGAAGGCGCCTCTCAGCTGGACGGTCCTCCACCCTCGTTTCACGGACCCCAGCAAGCTTTCCTTCTCAAAGGTCACTTCCGTAATAAGCTTGGCACTGCCCATATTTCAAATAGTCGAGTACTCTGTACTAGGGTAACATAACCTTTAAATGCCAACACAATTACTGTCTACCAAAAAACAGCGACACATTTCAATCCGCAGACACGTTATTTATTATTCAAACGTGGCTTTATTTTTTTGATTTTTCTACAAAACAAAACCTGGCTAAAGCATCTTTTGTCCAAGGTAGCCTGATCAACTATTAATTCATTGATTTGTTATAGATACACTCTGTGATTTTCATCATGTAGTTATTATACTAAGACATTTTATATATCATAAATTAAACACGAATTCAAATTTTTATTTATTTTGTTTTATTTATACGCAAAACATATTGTCCTATTAATTTGTTTTAATGCAGAGTAATTTTTGAATACTCGTAATCGTACCATTTATTGTTCTATATTTTAGTTTTGTAACTAATCCTCGTTTTCTTTTTAGTCTTTACATCTGGTACGTTTTTCATAAAAATCATTTTTATAATTTAAAATTCCGTCAACGAGTTATTTAGTTGATATCTAATATTAAAAAATATTTTAATGCAATCAATATTATATTTTTTACTATTGTTAATAAATTTAAAAAAAACTCTTGTGCGTTTGGGATATGAATTAAAAAATACGGATAGAAGATAGTTTTTTCTTTATCATGGAATATAATTATTCTTTTTTAAATATCAAACCACAGTAAGTAATTTTATCGCATTATATTTTATTATAAAAAAACTATCGTTCTTATTTTTAAATAAATATCATCCGAACACTTTTTTTCAGTTAAGTTTATTCTGAAATTGATCAATTAAGTATTCTTTATTTATTCGATTTTATTAAGAGTATTAAGTGATAGATTTGATTTTATTTGGTTAAGGTATATTATCAAAAAGTATCAAAACATTTTAAAGAGCTTCCCGATAAGTAAAGTTTCGGCTGCGAGCTTTTGAAAGAGGCGTCGAAATAAAGGGCGTGCGACGCCAACCGACGCCGGAGCAACACTGGCGCCAGTTTGCTCCACTGTCAACCCAACGGCGGCGACGGCGACGCTGTAACTCAGCCAAGGGTGAGTTGAGGGAGGTCACTATTTACCTCCGAAACATAAATTAGTGTTTGTCTTTTTAGACGGTGGATCGCATATCATATCACTAATCTAAAATTATTATCTGTAAAAATTTGCATTGCTGCCACTCAAGTAATTTATAAAAAAATATCCAATATAACTAGTTTCGTTTTGAATTTAGTTTAGTATGCGGACTATGCAGATGCTTTCAAAAGTGATATGCATGACGTAAAAAGTATTCCCGCCTTTCTTTGAATATGAATTACGTTCTGTCTAGCATATGATTATGTTTGTTTAGATCATATATACCACATAAAACTTACCGTTAAAAAATGTCCCCGATAGCTAAGAGTGTAGTATACGCATCTCACACCCGTCGAATGCGGGTTCGATTGCCACATCTGCCAGAATTTTTAAAATTGGAAAATAAAGGACCGGATTGTCATAGGATTGAGCAATTGTCTGACAGCCACATCTCGTGAAAAATGATCAATCGAGCCTTTTATACTGTGATGATCCATATGGTAAAAATGACTCATGGATAATCGAAGCTATGGGTGCTTCTTAAGTGTAAGAAAAAATTGACGATTTCAAATTTTCAATAGGGGCACCGCGTACAACTTGATACCTAAAAAGTATGCTTCTCTTATGAGATATTAATGTTAGCGAGAACTAGATCGTTTAATGTACTAAATAATGGTTTTGAAAAATTACCATTATTTACTCATTTCATATTCATGATTCCTTATTTATTTATTTTAGTTTATTGTCCAAATGACAAGATGAGGACCCTGATAAATCGAAGAATTCGTCTAATAATTAATTTTGGTAGCTATTTAGCTACTGCTGGTATCTGATCTTTGGAGAAATCAACAATAAAACCCCTGTTTATTTTTTTAGTTTTGTCATTAAAGAAAAAATATATTATAATTAGGGATATGCACTTCAATTGCCATTATACGTCATTTTGCCATTGTAAACTATCAAACATTGATTGTCTTCGTGTTGGTTTGTAAGCTTGTTCCATCTTAGTAAATTGTTAGTTCAAAACTAAACTTGAATTTAACTTAATATAAAATAATACTCAGCTTTTCATTTAAAAACTAGCTGACATTTATTTTCACTTCAACGTGTAAATGTAAATTAAAAAGTTCGTTTTTTATTTTCTAATATTTTCTAAGATTTATTTCAGCTTATTCATTATTCAGTATATTTGTGTATATTATGGTAATGTGATTTTATGTAAACCATTAAAGGATTGCTGGCATCTTATGTATAGTGGTAGTCACTAATATCTGTCCGTCCAACCAGCTGTGGACACATCGAGCTATCTGACGTGATTGCCACAGTGGCAAATTTCATTGCTTTTTTGTGGCATTATACAGCAGGCGTGATGATCTCTTCATTTAATTGCTTTACCAAACAAGTCTCTTTTTTTAATTTTTTTATTTAAGCCAGCTGACACCTTATAAAAGGTTTATTTCGGCTAAACAGTTAATACATTTTAACAAAAAACAAAGTAAATATTCCTTTCATTTCACACTGGACTATCAACAATCCCAACACGTGCCAAAGATTTTGATGCATTGTAGTGGTCTGCTTTACAGTGGTTAATAGTGACGATAATTTAAGTTGTTTTAAATATATTGTTTTGTGTTTTCAACTTCAGCACAGGTGTATGTTTCTATGTGTGACAGTCTGAAGTAATTTATGTTCAATGCCTGGACATTACAGGATGGATAAAATTTAATAAAAAAAATTAAATAAATATATATGTTACCATTAGTCATGTAAACCACACACTGTGAAATTACTATTTGTGTCTAGCCATAAAATTGTATCTCCCATATATATTCACATGAATATTGTGGTTGTTTTATTTTTAAAAAATCAGCAGCTCAGTTCAATGAGAACTTGTACACAAAAAATATTGACATATTTCTGATAAGAATGAGAAATAAGAAAAGGTATTGTATTTTACAGTAGTAAGAAGTGGAATTTATTGAAGAGATGCATTATTTATAGATATTTCGTATTTAAAAAACTGAATCAAATTTTTGTTTTGTTTGTTTATCGGTGGCTGTAAAGTGGTTTCTTGAATTGTTTCTTTGGTATTCTTATGCAAATGTAATAGTAGACAGACCCTCTTGCAATACATTATCAATGTTCGCTTCGTCGAATTTGAACAAACATTATTAAGCCATATGAAATGTTTGTTTTCAAATACATAATGGCTTATTTGAAATAAATGTAAAAGTATCCATTAAAATTTTAAAGATATTAATCTGACATCTCAAAACAAAACCGAAAAAAAATTCTAGTTAATGTTAAAAAATAACCAAATTGTTGTTTTAGTAATACTCAGATGGAAGACGTACAGCCTTTTTATTTTATTATATTTTATTACAATATACATTTTAGGTCTAACTTCATCCAAAAGATCACATTTTTCATCAATTTAACAATATTTTACACTTACAAATAAGCAAACAATAATCATGTCTATTTTGTATGTTTCCAAATGTATTCGATATTTAAAAAATAACTTCAATATGGCGTAACTATTAAGACATTAATTATTATATTGGCAATGTTTCACATAATATCTATAGAATAAAAAATATACAACATTCGAATAAATCAAAAACAATATTCATTCTATTCTAAATCTAAATAAAATGAACAAATGTCGTCTTTATATTCTTTAGAGTCGATAACATATAATAAACATTATTAATTTCTGTAATTAGTTTTCATATTATAAAGCAAATAAAATTTATACTTATTCATAACTGTTTAATATTGCATATCAATATTATATTAGTAAAGTTAGATTATGTTATAGGTACATTCGGCCTGTTGTGTAAAATTATGGTTTACAAAAAGTAAAAAAAAACAACCTTTATTCAGACACTTAGCAAAGACAACAACCTTTCATATTTTCGACAAGTTTAATATTATACTCATACACAGATGGCGTTAATTAAAAATGTATTTTTTAATTTCACAATTTCATATAATTCCATATAGTTATGTAGTAATATTGACTTTATATTCAAAAATTTATAGTAATAAATATACTATAATTTGTATTGTTGCAATAATACCAACACTTTACACTGCACACTCGAATGTCTCATTTATCCAAGAATAAAAAAAATCACAATATCAATAAAATTTGTGTAAAAAATGATATATTTTCAGGATTAGTAATATTATTATGCTTAAATGCAATCACTTTCGATAATTGTTTTTTTTCCACAAGAGTCTTTCACAATGTCTTATCATTTCGAGGTAGGAAAATGTTAAAAAAATATTTTTATTTTGTTTGATAGAAGACATAATTTGTTGAATCACTAAACATCACTTTCCTGAGCAGCGGGAAGTAGTGCCCTAGTAGTCACCACTTCTCTTATTCCTCTATCTACCTGTAAAAAATAAAATACTTGACTAAATCATCAAATCAAAATCTTTTTTAAACTAAAAATATCTTTGTATTTATTTCATATTAAGATTCTTCAATTCAAAAAATTATTTTGTAGACAAGATTTAAAGGATATCATATCAGAACTAATATTAGCCAAATATTAAAAATATTAATTTATACTATTTACCCATGTATCTTCGGAGTGTATCATTAATTAATGACTGCCTCTATTTAAAACTACTTGGACTTACGGTCATATAATGTCCAAACGTATTCTGTATTACTATAAGAAATAAATATTGTTTTTCAAAATGAGATGTTTGTAAGAAATTCTACTTAAGATTATTTTGTTCTACATCTAAAGTAGTGGATTATTACTCTAAACTATGTAACTTCCCATTGTAATATGTTGTAATTGTAAGTCAAATACTGCCGGTATAGGAATAAATTATCATTTTCAATATTGTAGAAACACATTTATTGAAAGGTAAAGTTTTCTTTTCTGAAATATCTCATATCATTAACAGATTGATTAACACATATGTTTATAAAACGTGTACAAATAATTTCTTGATGATACAAGAAGAAACTGCTAAAAATAATGATATACTTTGTGGTGATTTAAACTAAAAAATTGAGTTGCACACTCCTGCAATATTGACAACGGTAGGTGAGACCTTACTTTGAAATATGACTAATTTCAAATATCCTATCGTCTATTCATGGCAAATAAATAAAAGAAATATTTAGATTATACTATTACACTTACTGGAAATGTATTAGCAAGTGGAGGAGGGGCTCGAGAGTAGGGTGGTGGACGGGGTGGGCCACCCCTTTCTCTTTCCCTTTCTCCTCTCCCTTCTTCGCCTCCTTCTTTTGTCTCTTTTACCACATCACTCTCCTTTAGTGATACTTTTAACTCTGTACCTGGAAAAGTTTATTTTACAGTACAGTTAAAAAGTCTACCAGTTGTGATATTTGGTAAGACGTTTTTATTCAGATACACATATTTGCAATAATGGTATTCTATATTGGAGAGATGCTTACAGATGCTTACAGATGCTATGTCCATAAAACACAAAGTGAGATGTTTAGATAACTTAAATAAACACGGCTACATTTTGAACATTGCAACTCTATTACCATAAATCAGACTAATGTGAAATGACAATTCTGTTTTACTACAGTAGAACAATATCAAGTGAAAGAGTATGAAAAGAAAAACCTCAATACAGCAGAACCCTGATATACTAACGGATGGGAGTGAAGAGGTATATGCTAAAGCCGAAAGTCCGTTATATTGAAGTAGATTCTCGGAACCCATTTTTTTTTATAAATGGTACAAAATGTCAGTGAATAAAAGAATCTAGTTTTGTTGTCAGTTTTTAAGTCTGCTGTTATTTTATAATAAACTCTCTAAAGTTACAAAAATGGAAGTTAAATATAAAAATATAGTTGAATTTTGTTATCTGACGACTATTCAACACATGCTATTGGATCCAGATCTGATCTTATCAGTGGCAAATATGTTTTTGGACTTATTGTTTGTTCTTACTCGCTGTTTCCACTTCCATCCTCGTTTGGAAAGACTATCTCTTCATCCTTTATTTCACTTTCAGTCATGATGTGATATTCAGGGTCACCTTTATCTACTTTTAACCAGTCTTAAACATTTTCTTTGGCAACTTCTTTCACGACACTATTCTGTATTGTCCTACAGAACGCAGAATTTTCTAACCAAACGAGTTCTTCTAACCATTTTCCAATGTTCCACTTTCACTTATTTGCCGATGCTTTATCTAAAGTCCGATTTATCGAGATCTGTTGTTATATCAAGGTTCTGCTGAACACCCACTTAAGCCAAATAGTGGACATATTGCCATTAAGCAATATAACAAAAATACAATGATCAAGTTTTGAATAGGATTTTACTGTACTTTAATCCTCAAAATGAATAATTACTTCAGGGAACAACCATAGAATAATTATAATAAATTACAAAATTGAAAACTGATTCTTTTCTTGTGCAAAATTATTAGAATGAAACAAAAACGTGAAGATCTATGTATTTTAAGCATGAAAACATTATGTGTTTCACATATTACATTGTCAGCTTTTACCAACACTTTCCAAGTGATGATGGAAAGTATGATAAAATGCTGGGCAGTTTTAGTATGATATTTAATGTTCAAAATATACTTACTTTTGTTGAGTGGCACAACATCAGGGTTCTTATCGTCATTTAGTGTATGTGTGAACAAATGTGCAGGAGGCGGGCGTGCTCTTGAATTGGAACTTATCCCCTCTTGCTTTTGTTTACTGCAACCAACTGAAAACCATAAATAAATATATGATTTCGCCATACAATATTCCAAAAGCTCTCTATTGTAAGTTGTCATTAGTTTTACAGTGAATAATTTTTTATCCATGAAATTTTGAATTTCAATGATTTCTTATTCTGACTGAAGAAAGAAAGACTAACCTGTATAATCAGTTGTCGATCTTCGCCGTAGCTTAATTGCAATAAAAGCTAAAATGATGAGAAGTAAAATTCCTCCAATAGCTCCGGCCACCACCCCCAAGACTGATGTAATTTCTATTACATTCTCGTTTCCTGTAAGAAAATACACTTTGAATATGGTAAAAAATAAATTAAGCTAAGAGAAAAAAATATGTTGCCAACATTTCAATCACTTATATTAATGAGAAATTAGCCCAAATAGAAGAACACAGGTTGTTTTTATTTCACAAAGAGCAGAGTTCATTTAGAAAGCCAATATTTATAATAAAATAGGATTAAATTTTGGCAAAAAAATGGTAAATTAGTAAACCAATGGTAAAGGTAGTTGGTTGATATAAACAAAATTTTCATGTTACACACTTCTTATTGTAAAATAATAGTATTATAAAGGTGCAATTTTTTTATATGATAGTTTACATATTTTAGAGAGTAAATACACACTTATTTAGTACCGGATCCTTTTGAAACGGCCGTGGTAAGATGTTTGTGGTTTATGGAAAGTGAAAGCTAATGCATGTATTTCTCAGTAAGTTGAATAAAATTATATCGAATAAAGGGTTGACTTTTTACTATGCTAAATAGAGTATAGTGGAGAGAAATTTCAGGGAATAAAATTCTATTGCAGAAGGTAAAGTGACGTAAAAATATACATACCAGTTCGCTTTTCTGCTAATTCCAGGGTGAAAGCATCAAGATAAATAACCTCAGAACGACCTCTTGAGTTTGCAGCGTAGATAGCTAATCGGAGTGCACGTCCTGCTGCTAATCCACCAACCAAAAATGATGGTTTACGAGAAGTCACATTCGCCAAGAGTTGTTCTAGTGGTCTTTCCATTACTTCCAACTGGAACCATTGTGGTAACCCACCATCATATCCTGGAAAATAAGTCATTCTTTTATGAAAAGTTTTTGGAACTTAGATTGTTAATAATTTTCATAATTATTTCTCATTAGGTTCTTTTCTCTTGATATCTATTAGAATAGTGTGAATAATTAAGTAGAGTTATTTGTAGTTATAATAATAAAAATCTATCATAAACTGTGGGGAATCAGTGATAATTTTTCATTAAAAAAGCATGTTCATCTAGCAAGTCTTATTGTATGATAAAAATATAAACTAAAAATCTAAATAGGATAGAAAAATGGTCTAGTTTTTTTGTCAAAATTATAATACAATGTACAATATTATATGATAGATATAATGCATAGAATAAATATTAGCTTAAAAAATAAAATAGGTAATATAAAATATATCGTATCAGATATATGAAGGATTTGGATGCTGTAAAGATATTTATAAACTTATACATAAAAAAAGAAAGCCTCATATCTCCATAATGAAAATATCTCAAGACATTAAGAAAAATATGTTTTTTGCAATCATACACTTGAACAATCATTTGTTGTCATTTGACAATAAATTTACTGTTACTTTTCCTTATTCATATTATGCAATAAAAAAATTAATCAGAAACATACCAGCATCACAAATGATTTCTAATGCAGCTGCAGTCTGGTTGGTGAGAGAGCAGTTGGTTGGTGCAAAAGGTCTTGACGCCGGAAGTAATGTAAGAGCACATGGTTCTATCTGCCTCCCTACAAGATTACTCGCCCAGCACAAAGCTGTACCATAATCCATCTCAGTTATTGGTGTATAAACCAAAGTTGATTTGGCCGGTGTAGGTGTCCAAGTGAACCTGTCTGAAGAGACTTCCATTTGATTTGCAGAGTTGTTGAGGGCCCATGAAAAAGAGTCAGGAGGCGGGAAGGCTTCAACTTCACAAAGTAATCGAGCTTTTTCTTGTCTTGCCACTCCATATGAACGGCGCAATGTTGCTATGCAGACAGGTTTGTCTAGAAAAATAATAAATATTTGTATCATATGGTGTTTTCAAAGTCCTTTACGCATATACAAATAAATTTTATGAAATAAGTTGCAATATCAATTTTAGGTAACTGATAAATATACAACTTATATATTTCAATAAATACAGCTAGAAAATAATTTAATACTAACACATGACTTGCAAAAGAACAGGTGGTGAACGAGCATCTCCTTCAACATTAGAAGCACTGCAAGAATATGAGCCAGCAGCTGTACGAGGAATCTTACGTAGGACCAGGTTATCTCCAGATGCCATTACTCCCGCCTTTGGTTCGTGGGCTAGTGCTCTTCCCTGTGAAATAAAAAAATATGTAATGAAATATTTAATATTCTTTTTTTTTATATTTGTTTGTTATTTGTAATAAGAATCAACTATGGACTTTCTCTGTGGTGTGTAATGTATAGACAGACAATGTACACTTAAGTAAAGTTAATTTGGATAACAGTGGTTTGTTGGCTAAAAAAATACACTTTCTTGTATTTGAAAGCATATTTTAGACTTCATTTACCTGAATGTTAATGATATGGTAATTTATGAATTAACTTACATTATGTTCCCAGATTAACTTGTAAGGTGGAGGATTGGCGCTTACTTTACATTCAAAGTAAACATCATCACCTTCTTCAATGTCATTTGGATTAAGATTTGCTCCGAGTGCCAAGCTTACTGATGGTGCGACTGTGAAAGAAATTTAAATATTTTAGATATTTAGTGTAAATCAAAATGTATATTACTGATAACCCTTATACAATCTGGTATTTCGATAAAATGTTTTAAAATTTTTAGATATGTATTTTTCAATTAATACTATACAGTTTTTAAATACGTATCTGCACTATTTTTAAATATGTTCTACACATTAACATAGTTTCTAAAATAATTAGAGAGTCCGTTTTTAGACAACAATAATATATGTAAATCAACAAAGTCATTTAGATGCTGTACTCAGTGAAAATTCTACGGCATCTACAAAAAATTTCTTATAACAATAAATTATTAGTTGGTGTGGTTGTATTAATATGAAAAGTTATATGCTTTACTTGAAATAGACAAAGACATATTTTTCTGTTTGCCACCTCAATTTATTTATAAAATGAGAGAAAAATGATATTTAAAATATTGCAAACTAACCCTTTTTTATAACTACATAATTTTATTGTAGTTTAATATTACGCGATTTAAATAATGTAGCCATATCTATAGTATGAAATTAAGTTTCACATGACTTGTAATTTAAAATATAGAATGATGCAATTATCTTAAAATAAAATATAATCGTTTATTTTTCAAGGTAAGATTGACAAATAATTTACATAGGACATTGAGAGTCAGCTGTGATTCCATTGGCGCAGGAAGAAGAGGATGCAGGACACGACAAGTGAGTGTTTGAGAATGTTGTTGAGCTTTAACTGAAAGTCGAAGAGTGCTCATGCTGGTACTTGCACTCCCATCTTCTTTAGACATTTTGGAGGAATCCTCAATCATCATAGATTTATCATCACGATCTTCACTGATTTCAATTTCAAAATCCTGGAAAATTAAATAAAGACATGAATTATTTTCTAATAAATTTCTACATAGAGTTAAATAAGATATAATATTATACGCATAATTATGTTTCTGATCTGATACAGATCTAAAGGATAAACTAACTTTTATAAAATTTGATGTCTTAATGATATCGAGAATATTTTGTGAATACACTGACATCTATATATGCTTTTTGATTGGATAGAGATTATAAAATATTATTACGATGGTTAACAGATGCCACTGTTATGTGAATGCAGTGTGTTATAATTAATACTTATGTTGAAAGATGTCATCACTACTATATTGTTTTATCTGTTTTTGAATATTAGTATTAAAAGTAACTGCTTTATTATTATAAATCTTTGTGATAGTTATTTGTGATAGTAAAATATTATATTTGAAGAATACTGAAAGTCAATTATGGGTGGATTGATTATGAACTATTAAAGAGATAAATTATTTTTAAAATAAAAGTGTGTGATTAAAAAAAGAATAATTTACCCGTTGGATCGCATCTAATTGTTCTCCATTCAACCACCACTCGATAGTCGGAGCTGGTCTCCCACCAACTGTTTTACAAGTCAGCTCTTGAACTCTGCCTGCACTCAGTGGATCGCGTTCCATTATTTCTACAGTCAATGGTGCCACTGCAATGACAAAAATATTTATTTCATTAATTATTCTGATTGTAATAATTAGTAGCCCACCTTTAGATATAGTACTGATTTTTATAAATACCAAAAGAGAACTTTTTGTGAACTTAATATGAATATAATTTGCATGTTGTCACAAGAGAATCTTTTTTTGTGAGTTGTATTGTTTGCATCAGAAATCTTCTATTTCTGTATGCGCTAAAGAAATATTTTTTAGTATCTACACCCTACATACCCGTATTCATTTAATTTATAATTTTACCAGTAATATTTGGAATAAAATTTCTCAAATAATCAGTTATTATATTTTCTTAATAGTTCTGGGCTTTAAAACTGTAAGACCAAGATTAAACTATTTTTGTTATTAGTAACGATCATGATTTTAAAAACTAAATTTGGTATTTTTTTTAAGAATGTGCTTCACAAATACCTTCAATAATTAAATGTAAAAATTAAATATTTTTTTTGTAATATATTCAGAGGGAACATACACCTATAATATGTAATATATAATATAAATAAATAAAAAAAAATATTATGACAAATAAAAGTATGAAGCACTTATTTATTATTTATTATAGCACAACAATATATCAATAATCCATTTATTTTATATGTAATTAGGTTTATTACTTGGCTTTGCCTTGAATAGATTTAAACTCATTTATTATTATTGATCAGGTTATCACAAATTTATTTTAGTATTTGATTGCATACAATATTTTTCGACTTTTTTATCATTGGCTTATATTTAGTTGAAAGTAAAACAACTGACGTTAAAATTGTAGTTAAAATGAAATCTAAGGATTTAAAATTACTACTGTTCACCGTTTAGGAGCAGGTCTTGTGACAAATAGATGTATTTTCTGTTTTATTGTATGGATATTTTTTTATAAACAAACTAACATAGCATATTTATGAGGAGTACAGCTGTGGTCGGCGGAAGAAGTGGTGAGTTGCTGGCCTGGCAAGAGAAGGGGGCCAGAAGATCAGCTCTTCGAAGCGGCTGCAGTCTTAAAACGCCTTCTCCGGGACCTGCCCCAGGAACAGCTCGACCACCTCGATACCATCGCACAGTTGCTGGTGGATAACCTTAAACAGAAAGTATTACAAAATATGAAAGAGGTTTCGTTAAGTAAGGGATAATAAAGAAAAATTTAGAAGTATTTATACCAAAATTCGTATAACAGCTAGAATTGTAAGAAAAATAAGGTGACCATTCACAACCAGTGGCTTAGCTACAAATTCAGTACAAAAGTACAATCGACGCCCTCCACAATCTACGCCTATTTTAGCCTACCTATTTCTCGATAGAATCGTGAATTTGAGTTCCCTGATAAAGCTGAATGTAATGTAATATTAATGTGTCTTCTTATTCTTCTTCTTCCAAGTTCGCTCCCTAAGTGGAGC
>JAGVSQ010004551.1:0-19196 GCA_022683975.1 Rhyacophila evoluta | reverse complement strand
AATTTTAGTATATGTACTGCCGAAGCAAGTACGGCAGAAGTGACAAAAATAACGTTCAAGTATTTTACACACTGAAACCTATCGCATGTGATTTGTTAATTATTCCTAGAATGAATTATTATTTTTGCAATACGTTACTATAGCGCTGCGCTAGATGGCGCTTAATAGACCACTGCCAAATATTGTATTGACAGTTGACAAACAGATGTCAGCGTACATAAACTTATTCTCAAAAGTTTATTCAATTTTCTGTTATTATAACTCTTAATAATATAATAATATTATTATGTATGTAATTCATAAAAAAATATTGCCTACACTAATCAACTAATATATTTCGCTGGATCGATTGTGCTAACTGTAATAAATATAAATATTATACCATGTTCGATCCCAAAGTGGAATATATGGATATACACAGTGCGAAGACCATCTCGACAGATTATTTTTTCACGAGAACTGTATGTCAGACAATTGCTCAACTTAATTTGGATTTTTGAAACCCGACAGATGCGGGAATCGAGCCTACATTTCTTGGATTGCTAGGCACGCACACTAAGCTCTGCACTCTACGCCTTGAAAATATTCTGTAGTATTTCTCGTATTTAATTTAAAGGAACACATGTTTTATATTATCCTATGCTGTGAAAAATATGAATAATAAAATAGTTTATTTCGCAATTTTCGAGTTACACTAATCTGCCTATCGAGAAGATAAAAAAACAGCAGAAAATAAATAAAAATGTTCAATTTTTTTTTTATAAATATCAAATTGGGCTCTTATTGATATTTTTTTAAATATTTAAAAGATATACATATTGTAGATCAATTAAATTTTAACATGGGTACACTGGCGGATTTACTTGTAAACGCACCAGCCCCGCGTCTGGGTCCCCACAATTAAAGGGCCTCCAAATCAGCTTCAAAAAATTCCGGACTTAAGATGAAATTACTAAGATAGTGTGAGACCTAAAAAAACGTGAAATCACAAAAGTATAAACAAAAAATGAATTGCGTCTGGGGCGTAGGGGCCTCATAAATGAATCGCGCCTGGGGCCTCTCAAGTGCTAAATCTCATTCATTCTGTAACTATAAGTGAACCTGTGAAAAAACTTTCACCTGCATATATTTTTATTTTATTTATTATAATATTGTAATTTGATCTCAATAGTGAAAAGATGACCATGATGATACACCAGGTATTTAAATTTACTGATTCAGAGGGGCAATCATTTGATCAAACAATCTTTGTGGGGTTGCAGTTTAAATGGTAAATTTATAGTTCTGTAGGTAATAATCACTCGGCTATGAGATAAAGGCAATAAAAACTAACATTAGCAGTAATATTTTCAGTCTGTTTATTTAAAATACATGTCTATTGATTTTACAAAATCATAATTTATACAGAAAAAACTATTTTCATTTGCGAAATATTGTTATAAGAGTAAAAATGTTGGCACATTAAAAAAACATAAATAAAAAATAACAATTTTCATAAATTAAACATATCATGTTGTACACTTATATTTAAAAAAAAAAAAACAAAATAAATAGGTAACGATATTCACACTTAGAAAGCCATTTGGCTATTAAGATGGACAATTTAAATGTGTAAAAAGTAATAATAGGTACATAAAATTAGACACAAATTTAATGAAATATTTACTAAAAATCAATATGGAGACTTCACAGCTTAAGTAACAGATTATTGAATCACTCATAATAATGTTTATAATACCTAATAGATAATTATTGAATAACTAATGTTAACATTGCATACACATGAGACTATTTACTAATATTGGATACATTAGGAAGGCATAAATTCCATTCATTATTGTTCTATTAATTACTATGGAAGGCTCATTTGTAAATTTCATCTTCAGTATAAAATATATCTCAGTAATTAATTCAGCTACTATGCACTTGTTAAAATTTCTGTAGAGTTCCAATTACTCAATATTTTATTCGCAGCACATGACGTACCATGATTTAAACTTTTTATTACTTTTACTAAAGTTTATTTTTGTTCGGCAATAAATGAAGATATTTTCAATAAAATAAGTCTGTTTTGATTTGTTACAACCTTGAAATCAGTCTTCTTCAGTTACCCATTACTGACAATGTTACTTTCAAAATAAGCAGGACTCTACATTAGTTAAAAATAATTGCAAATAGATATATCAAAGAGTATATAAACAGAACTAGGGACCATCTTAATTATTATGTATTTATTTAGAATTACAATTGAATGTAACTAATTTTATATGTAGTAATATATTTATTTAAAAATATTTTACTATAGATAATCATACAATGAGTGTGTTCATCGATGAATAAATACATAAAAATACATTTCCGCAACCGATGTAATGGTATAAAATGAAGAACACTCATTAAGTCTTACGTGTAAAAGAAACTAAGTCAATTTAGAGATTTCGCCTATATTTATTATAATTTCTGCGAAGTGCATAGTGATAACTAATTGATATTTGATTATTTAGTTTGTACATTTTTGAACGTAGTATATTAATGGAAAATTCATTCCAATGGTTGTAGAAAGATATTTAAATGCATTTGTACATCCACGAAAAAAAATATTTTTGTTACAAAAGATATTGTTAAGACACATTAACTTAGAATAGTGATGGACACTCCCAAAACATCAAGTGATATTAATAGTGAATAAATTGTGCTAAAATGTTCGTTACATAATGTGTGAATATAAGAGCCTTTCATTTATAATAACAATGATTATTATTAAGCATGCAATCTAATGTGTATCATTTTCAAAAGCTAAAAAAAGCAACAAAAATATTTACAAATGTTGCAGATTTTACAAATTAAAAAACTTTAAATGATAATTTTATTAAATTTGAATTCTGAAACAAAAAATTGTGAAATATTCGCTAATAGTAAATGAATAATGATAAATGCTGTAGATATACTCACATACATAAAATAATTTTTATTCATTGAGAAAGGACATTTGAAACCAATAATAATTTGACAGAGTGTAATGTAAATTTTATAAAATCATATTGATGTATTATTTGCAAAATGATCAATATGATCGGTAATCAACACCAATAATATAAAGCATAGCTTACCAACAAATATATTGTATTGTTAATTACACCATCAATATATGTCCTGGAAGTTCCAAATTACATATGAGGAAGCATAATTTATAACATAGGGGAGGTTCGGTTCTAGGGTATATTAAAACTAAAGTACTCTTACTTGCAGCCGTAAATATCTTACTAGTACCCAAAGTTTTAATCGCTTCATTGATTATATGAATTTTAGAATAATTCAATTTTTAATCAAAATCATTAATGGAAATATCATTTTCATGAGGTAAGAATTTTAAAAAAGTCAGGCAGGTCTTAATAAGACTTCAATTACTTAAAAACAGTCTTCGAATGATACAATGTTTTATTGATACCATATATTTTTATAAAAAATAAGCAAAGGTAGTGAGATAGACATAAATATATACATTTTTATACTCTGCTAACATTTCAACTGAAATTTAGTATATATTACTGAAAAACTTCAAAATAAATATCTGACTTACTTACTTAATAATAATATATTTAAATATGTTATGATGAGCTTAATAGACAAACAAGAGGTTTTTATTCTATGAATTTCTTACATTAACCATTATTTCTATCAATTGAAGAGCTTATCCCAATATGTCGCAATAGATAATACCTTATACAAAGTCAGATAGTATGGGAAGTCATACAATAATTATATTTATAGCGATCAAGGTAGTAAATTTGTGTAGTAGTTTGTAGTTTGTAGAAGTGTTAATATTATATTAGCAAAAGTAATAGAATTAACAATCATTCTTTTTTTAGGTGTGTGCTTTTTAACCATATTTATTATGAATATTATTATAGTCAGAGGTCTACTAAATGTTCAATTTTTTTTATACTTTAGACTTGTTCATGGAAGGAGGAAAAGATTATTATAACTGAAATACAAACAGTAAGGAGTAAAAAAAGAAACAATAGATTTTCAAATTTGTGCTATTCGTCAAAATATTTGAATATAAAATATCCCATAAATTTATTTTGGGTGATATGAAAAGGTTGAGATAGAATTAAATTTACTATAACGCTTTATACTAATATAATACCAAGCTAATTTAGATGAAAATAATTTATTTTTCAATATTTATTATTTCTATGGCTTTTGGAAAAAGGAAGAGTACTTAAATTTATCAAAGTCACAATTCAATAAAAAATGCTTTTTACTCCAGTCACTCTTTTTCATTGAAAGATTACATCTTATTTCTAAATGTAATTATAGTTTCACATCGTATTGCTCGTGATTATTTATTTTGTACTAAGATTGGATAATATTTTTACAGAGAAAGGGTAAATAGAATTTATGCATAGTGACAATACAAAGATAGAAACATAATATTAGAAATTGGTTTGCATACAAATATCAAATTAACGAGAAAATAATAATCAAACTATAAAAATTCTAGTTCTATTATCACTGATAAACTAATCGTAGTTAATGATATACAATATAACCTGAAATCCATCTCTTCAATGATGGTATAAATAATCGTACAAATGAAACACTTCCTTACCATATTTTAGTTTCTAGTACATGCAATTTCCACGTGGTGTCGTTATAAAATTTTCAAATACTGTGAAATTCACACATCAAAAATGGTATCTTTTAGCGAATCTACTTTGAATCTATTATACCATTAATAAATGCTATTTATTTGAAATATTAAGTTAACTTATTATTATTAACTAAACAATAATAAAATATAAAATGCATTGGTATCAGTATTATTTTAACGCTAATGACAAGGCATTAAATGCCAAGATGTGAATCTTCAAAAAGAGTTCACATGAAACTATTTACAAGTGTTTTTCACTACACCATGAGGTCACAATGTCATAATTGAATGTAGGTATTATCAGCTGATTGTTTATCCTTCTGCGGCGCCTGCATCAGTAGGCGCTTCAACCGCCGATCAGTAAGCCTGGCAAAATAAAAAATAAATCATATGAAATTTTGTATATTTATCATTAATGCTATTAAATATAGAGAAAATGCTTTACAAAATCAAGTTACATACTATTACGCCATAATATGCTACACTTAATAAATCCATTTATACTCAGGGGTGTGTGGTAATTTTTTCAGTATGACGCAAGTCTTTAAAATGCCACCCCTTGTGCACCGAAAATATTTTTCACTTCCTTCCAAAATTTATGGTTTCTTGTTTTTTTTTTGGTCTTGCGCCTACATTTATTTTGTGTTTTTTTGGGTCTCTGCCCTTTTATTCTTTGTTTCTACTTACGTTCTAGCGTGCAGAATTTTGTTTGTAATGTCTACTTTTGGACGTAGGTCGTGTAATTTTAAAAATATCGCGCATACTCAAAACAATATTTTTCGCCCCTGCATGGTTTGTGGGTTTGGAGCATTTGTATTGATTACGCGATGCCGTCTAATGCAACCGCATCTCTGCTTCATTGCACGACACGGCCCTGTTTACAATGCAAGTTAAGGACAAACTATATAATCGAAAAATTTGAACCCTAAAACATTCATTCAAAATTTAGAAAGGTATTGCGATCATGTACTCGAATATCAATATTTCAAAATCACAATAAAAAAAATACTGAACAAGAAACCAAATTTAAATTACTAAAATCAGAGTTAGTGAAATACTGCAATTTGGGCGAATTATTTTATATCGACTGACTTTTTTATAAAACAATATTTCAAAATTTATTATTTGTCTATTTGCTGAATTTGTTATTTTTTTTGTAATGCTTAATTAGCAATATAGTGTCAGTAAATGAAATTACCTTTACAGAATATGCCATTTCATAACCGCCTTTGCTTTGCATTTGATTCTGAACTGCGTTGAGAAGTGCATTCGGCATCTCTACGTCATTAGACCCTGAAACAAGAATAAGAACTTAATTAATATCAAATCAGTTTATTTACAAAAAAAAATTGTAATTATATTCAGCCTATAGTAGTAGATTCGAGTAAATATTCATACGATTATAAAGTAAAAAATCCCTCCTATTTTATATCCTAAAAATTTATTATTGTATTATATTGAAATTTGACTTTTATATGACCAACTTTTATAATATACATATATATAAAAACTTAGATTGACTTAGGCTTAGATGGTTAAGAAGTCTTGACAATGTTTTTATATCAAGATAACAATAATGCAATCGTTACTTGAAATTGAAGGAATTCTATCTTTTAATTCAATTTGCTTCCGCGGTAGCATAGTTGGTAGCGTACGCGCCTAGCAATCAGTGAAATGTGGATTCGATTCCCCATCTGTCGGATCTTAATAATTCGAAAATGTAGGCCTGGATGCCCATTGGGTTGAGTAATTGTTTGACAAACAGTACTCGTCTTCACATTGTAGAGATCTATGTACTCCGTGTTGGGAACGAACATGGTATAAAGAAAAAAAAATCAGCAAGCCTCTAGTTCATCTCAATATCAGTTTGAACAGCATTTTTACCAGCAAGACTTAATATAATAAATACTGTTTGTTCGTCTAGCTGATTTTTATATGACAGTTGATGAAATTTTATGGATTATTTACAGGTCATTTTTTATGGAATCACCATTTAGTTCTATTATTATTTATTCATAAAAAAATAATAATAAAATAATTTAAACAGTTATAAAATATAATTATTAAGTTATTTATAAAATCCAATGGAGTTGAAAAAAGAATAGAAAAAGTCATTTCACATTTTCAAATTAAAAAAGTATCATAATTATTTCCTATTTTATTTAATTTTGCTATGGGTACTATGACTAGGAATTACAGAATTTCAATGGTTTTGTAGCACTGAAGTCAACATATTCAGATAAGGAACACTATCCTATCTCTATAGGAGCATAAAATACTTTCCTTATTTTATAAAATTGTGATCTTTGCTCTGTAAACAAATCACTCCATAATCATCACCCACATAAATATACGTGTTTATCAAGTATGTATATAATTCTATCATTGTGTGTTCTGTATTAAATAAATAAAAGTATAAAAACACAATGCACTTGGATAGAATTAATATAATGGAAAATTAATATTGTAATCATAGTCAATAAATTTAAAACTATATTATACATATTATATATGAGTGAACAATACATAGTTAGTTTCGCTATTACAGAATATAGTCAGCATTTATGACCACACATAATCAAATTTGATTAACTCAGCTAAGTTACTTTAACTAAAAAGAGAGATATCTAACATTAAAATTAATATTACAAGTTAGATCAATAACGACAGTTTTTTCTTTATATTTACCTACGTGTCCTGTGTGCTGAAAATTTGTGGGGGCTCCGATCATTGTCCTGTCTATCCTCCGCCGTTTGCGCTGCGCTGATGCAGCCGGTTGATGATAACAGCAGGTAAACCATTGCAGCCATAACTCACCCCCGGCGCCGGCCATTTTCGCGTTGTTTTTCGGCAGTTTTGAGATTTACTGCCAAAATATGGCAGTTCGACGGAATAAAAGCGTTCAACTAAATATTATCGTCCGCAATAGTAGCTCTGTAGCCGTTTTACAGTGATAATGTCAGCTGATTAATCACTGATTTTATTATGTTTTAACTCCAACAAAATGACTATAATTTTATTATTGTATTCCCCGAGAGGTGAACTAATACTGTCGAGCGACAACCAAAATTGATTTAATTTCCAGCCCGCAGCGATTCACTCTACGAATTTATTTATATTGTGAAGAGATAGCACTTAATTTAACTTGTGTCCTCTCGGTCTGCCTGTCAACATTAGCTGTCAAACATTACAGTAGGTACCTACCGAGGAGTAGCGAGCACTTTAAAATAACATTAAAATTCAACACATTGCTCGAGTAGGACCGCTTCCATATAAAGACTCTAGATATGCTCGAGTTATCTTAATGTGAGATATTAACTATATTTTATTTACACTGTCACAAATCACTTTTTAATTTTATCAAAACGCACACTCGAGATTCGTGTTGTGCTTCGTGACCACTCAAGTTCGAAGTGCTGCTTAATGTTTGGCGAATCCGCTCGGCAGATGGCGAAGTGTAGAATGAGAATGACTTGTCGAAGAATGTGCCTGCAAAATAATTTTAAAAATATCAGCGGAGGTCAAACTCGAGCAGACATAGATTAGTTATGTTAGTATTACGGCAGCGAAGAAATCAATCTGAATATATTTCAATTATTTAGATTGAATTTCATATCGATATTTGCAACCACAGATTAAAATTGCGGCTTCTAATAAATTTACTATTACTGGTATACCTAGCATCCATATTAACCATGATTCTTTTAATAGTTGATATGTGGCAATGTTATTTTATTAGCCACGGATTTTTTTTATATAAGTATTTAAAATACTCAGTCCATACAGTTCTTTTTACATTAGGCATTATAGTTACACTACTGTTCATAGTGTGTTATGTATTTAAAAAATACGAGAAGGTACCCTATTTCAATGTATGTACACATTTACAAGGAAATATACGATAAGATAAAACGATAATATAATAGTGCATTTTGACAATGACAAGAATCTAAATCCTTAGGTCTTTGGAAAACTTAATAGTATTATAACAAAATTTAATTTTTTTATATCGAATAAAATTATCTGAAAGTCGGGTATTAATAATTATAAATTCAAGGAAAATTGGCTTTATTATAAATGAATTAATGACGTCATTGAATCTATAAATTATTACTTTAAGAACGAAAACACGAATGAAATGAATAAAAAGCCATATAAAAATAATTAATTAATGTACACTCTTATATCCCAACCATTATTTATTTCTTAAAAACTTCCCTTGGAAATGCCCAAGGGTGTTGCCTTGGTGATATGAAATGCTCGTCAATCACGTGCATTTTCATCATTTCATTAACATCAGGTATGTATATTAATGTCATCTACGTATATACGGTTCATTCAACATTATAAATCTTTGGATGTGAGTTATGAACTGTTAACCCCCCCCCCCCCCACCTTTTTTATAAAAGGAAATAAAATACACTGTTAATACAAATTATGATAATGTTGTTTCCATTCTAAATATAGATGAATGTAGTCAGATCGTTTAAAAACCTTTGCCCGGGTAAAAAAAATATGAAGGTGAATTAATTTTCAATCAATTAGAATTTATTTTCCGATACATTACGTCTGTTGAGTGAGTAGAAAATTTCTAATAACCGATCTTCTTAAATCTCTTTATTTTTTCATGTTAACATTAAAATTGTTCCATGATTACTCGACACTCTGTAAGATATATTCAATGAATTGATTATAATAAATGATTCAGAAAAACATCGCAGTGGGGATAGGGTTAACACCTAATTATCATCTTTTGTGAATGTATTATATTACGACGCCTAAAAATGACGGGGAGAAAAACAAACATGTTGAGATCACAGAATAAATTATTAAGTACATTGAATAGTGATGGTTGAAGCAAGAGAGGAATTCTATGAAAATAGATTGGCCTCCCAGACCCGAAGCGTCGCTCGTTGTCTCATTCAGAACAGATGAGATGCATTGACCGAATGCCTACTTCCATTTCAGTTTCGTACCAATTTATCTCTTTTACAAATCCACGTTCGCTTTCCTAACGACATGTTATCCTATGCATTTCCTGTGTGAGACAGTTAAAATTTTACTTTCTTTATATTTGAATATTTAACCTTTTTCACAATCATATAAATATGACTTTAAATAGCAGAAAAAGGCCATTTAGTCTAGTTAATTCAATCGATCCAGCAGTTGGACAGTCAATTGTTTGCATTGAATGGTTTGAATAACTGATGTGTTAACTATAAGTCCTTGGAAAATATTTAATACATTATTGCAGGATTCGTTTCATTAAATACCCGATCCATATTGTTTATAAATAGATATGAGTTTTGAATACGTTTTTACACATACAAAAAAAGAAACGTTTTAAAATGCTAGTGAGACTTAAGTCGTATTGTGGTAATATTTGATCAGTGAAATAATACGTAATTTGTGTTATAATAGTCAGCTTCATTGCCTTTAAATAAAGTTAAACAAACGAATCGTCATGAACACATGGCGAATCGTTGAACATTGAAGCGAATTAAATGTAATAATTATAAAAAACAGAAGAAGCTCACGTTTTTATCTCTCCACATTGTCAACGGTATCATCGTCCGCCATAGCACTACAATGAACGACACTGGAATTAGTCACGCGTTGTTAGAACTATGGTGTGTGTTGTTGTTTTGTTACTCATTGTCACGAAGAGACTGTGGATATTTGGACTCATTACCTACCTACGCAAAACTATCATGTCGTAATATGTAATCATTGCAATCTCAGCAGCGCATCAGCTGTTGTCACGCTACAAGCACACCCAAGTCTTCCCACGCCCTGTCTCCTGTCGTAAACGATAATATGATGCATATTCATATTTTCCTTTGGAAGCTATCATTATTATGGATTTATTATCCTATATTCAAAATATTATTCAGAATCAATATTTGAGGTCGACCACACTGAAGTTTAGAAGGTGTTGTTGACATATGGGATTGCGGACTTCATCGAAATCGTAACCTGTATTTTTTTTTTAATATTGATTGACAGTATAATCGAACATATGAGGGGTCTAGTATCATAACTTATAATATCCAGTACTGTAACATACTAATGATTATGAATTATGATACAGAGCCCTCATATTTAATATACAACCCACAATCGGAGCTTCCAAGTGAATTTCATGAATATTTCGATTACCGCAATGTAACACGGAAAGTTGCACGCAGAGATGACCACGAGAAAAGAAGTATATGGATAACCGATTAATGAAATGCGGATAATATGACAAATGTCTATGATGTCTTACAAAAAGTAGCCGGAGAGGTAGTTTTAAGATTCATGGAAATGAGTCAGTGAAGGGTAAAAGATATAGTACCTAAGTATAAGGAACTACAGGATGTCAACAAAAGTATAATATTGGTTCTCGGATGCCACAATTTCTCCAACAAAATGTACCCGAACAAGCATTTCAGCGAATTTTCTTTCAAGTCATTGTACAGAAATGGTATGTCATTCATTTGTTGATCAAGTTCCACGAGTGAATAAAGACAATACACCTGATTGACAATAGTTAATGAAAATTATGAAGCCCAGAACGCACCATATAAAGTTATTATTTTATACATCAGTGCATTTGAAGAATTTACTTGTTTTGATAAGCGATTTATAGTTCTGAGAAACTTTAAGACACCCGACTTTACTTTTAAAACTCGTGTCAATTTTTATTTAATAACTTTCCACGAATAGTAATTGTACGGATACATTATTGTATAAAAGTTAAAAATAACTTTCATACTAAAATTGTGAGCAATTTTTATTATTTTATACAGAAATAGTGACATTAAGGGCAATAAAGACTTTTCTGGCATTCTACCATCGTTGGTTGCCGACTAGATGGCAAAGCAACACTCTTTATTTGGTATAAAATAAAGCAAAAATAATATGTTGTAGCGAGTCCTGTTGACTCACGGCTGGTTCGCATTGCAGACACAAAACGAACACGTCGACGGCAGAGAAGACAGAGCAAAGATGTCGCATCGTGTAGGGTAGACACTTACCTACTGCGGCGAACGAAAAATGAACCAAGATTGTTTAGATCCCAACAAATTCGACCATGAACAATATTATTAAATAGCTTATCCCTTTCCTTTAGTTTATGAACATTTTAAGAAGAGAATTTATAATATTTAAGCGATCGGTAGTGGCAAGGAATCAAAACTTCTGACTAGAGTGAAAGAAGTGTTATTTTTTCTCTAATTGTAAGACAATAAGTATTGTATTTAGGTAACGATTGTTTGTTGTGTAATAAGTCTGCACATTAAAAGCAAATTTAGAATGAAGTTTTCTGTTCACAAGGGAAGAACTTTTGGTGACCATGGCATCTTTTCAGCTATTACCATTTATAGAATGCAACACCTGCATAAACATGCTTACTTACTGTATATGTTCGCTCCCAAAGTGGAGCATATGGATCTACACAGTGTGAATAGATCTACTCCGATAGTGGAGTATATGGATCTCAACAATGTGAAAACGCACACGAAAAATGTCACGTCCTGCATTTTCGGATTTTTTTAAATCTGACAGATATGGAAATAGAACTCGCATTCCCCTGATTGCTAGCCGCGCACTCTAACCTCTACGCTACCAGGGAGACCTAACCTCTTTTTAATTACATATCTTAAGTAATACCACACATCGAGTGACGGTGAGTCTAAAATTGTGTCGTACTCACTCATTTCTTCAGTCTTATAATATAATACACACCTATCTAAGATGTGCATTATAAATTTGGATAAAACTAATAATAACGCAGGTTTCTTCATCAGTGCTTATTGCATACGAATATTTTGTTCGAGTTTTTCTTATTAATATCTGCCAATCGTAACTGCAAAGAGTTGATAATTTGAGTCATTCACTTTTCTTTGTGAGAACCGCTAGTTTACATATCACCAATACAGAAATAACTCTTTGAGTTCACCTTTCTGTATACAGCACAAAATTAATTGTCGCAAAATATATCGCAACATCCGCTGTTCAGAATGCTAAAGTCCTTATGTTTTGACTTCAGGCTTCCCGTCTTATAATATCATCGTATAGATCAGACGTCGGCGACCTTTTTTTTGGCTCAGTGGTATTTTCATTTTAAAACAGTCTTAAAGTAAATAATAAAATTAATTTTACCTAGAAAATAATTAAAATATGCCTTTAAACATTAAACATAAAAACACAATGTTATAATTATCATAAAAACAAATATAGTTAAACTTCAATTCATTAATTTTTAAACTTTATTTTTATTATACTTTATTTGTGGACCTCGTATGAGTCACTTAAAATTATCAAATGGATCACTTGGTGACCCGTGGGTAATGAGTTGACGACGCCTGGCATAGAAAGTATGAGACTTTACAATCATCAAAACAATTAGTATCACCAATCAATTCACAATAATTACAAATTATTGAAATGAAGTATTCGGTACATATTTAATTCATCCATTATTTAAACTGGTTTATTAGGGTTACCACACATTTTTTTCATACAGAACATGTCAGTTTGATGACTAAAAATTTTATGTAACTGATTTTTATGTACTCAAAATTATCGGTATTTTTACTGGCTGTTTTCTCTTACTAGATTTATTTTTCTTTACTACGCAAGATTAATGGAAATATGAAAAAAATAATATAGTGTTATTGTTGTATTTGTGTCAAATAATTGTAGCATAAAGTAATATGACATTTCTAAAAACAATCCAATCTTCCAAAAAATCAACGTAAACGAGTCGTAACAAGAATAATTTATTAAAAGCTACATGTTTAATGTATACGTGAATTCAAAATCGAGATATTTTTAATTGTTTAAAAGAAGACTTAATACAAATCTATTTGTTTTTTTTATTGTACTTTGTTATATACATCCATAAGTATTATTTTGGGAATGTTATCATTTTGGGTTAGGTATCAGGTATTCAGTATCTTCTTTTATATTCACCAAGTTACGGTAACCCTAGGATTATATGTCAGCCGTTGCCAAAATTAACGTACGAAATAACAACACTATCGAAGTGCCGGAAACTGCGGTTAGGAATAATTTAAAAATTAAATTGAATTTGGCATTCAAGATTACAGTACATACTAAATTATATTATACATTTAAGGACATTTTCGGTTAACTGTTAATGACTTTTGTAAAATATGTGTGCTCGTCTTTCGTTTCTACAAAAGATATGCAAGGAATGCATTAAATATTAACAGAACTGTATTTTTAATCAATGATTAAATTACCACAATGGTTAAATATTATAATTTATATTATTTTGAGCAGACCTGCTTAAAACCCATTTTTACGACTGTAATAAAGTTGATAATAATCTATCAATCAAAATATGTAGCGAGAAATCTATTTAACTTGTATAATTATATTTTAGTAAATTTATTCGGCCGTTAACAGGAGTTCCACAAGTAAACATTCAATAAGTAATGCAGTAAAGACATATGACCATCTCTCATTTGTCGTTAATTTCTTCTGTTTACCTAACCTAATCTGATTACAATAATATTCTATGGGAGTAATCAAAATACATTGGATTTTTCTAATAACTATTTACATTGATGAATTAAAAATGTTTTACAATGATAGGATTTAAATTACAATGTAACTTATCAATAGTTAATGTTACAATGAACATATAATATATAAATATGTTCATTGTAAGATAATTTACACCAATGTAGTCAAACGCTGATTGTTTTAACAAATAATAATAACAACATTACTGCGGTTATTAGTATAATTATATTCTGTGCCTAGTGACCTACTCAGTTGTTTTAAGAAGGCAAAATTAAATAAAATTGTGCAAGAGATGACAAAAAAGGCAAATTTTGAAACAATTAGTCATTTCAAATAATTGCTCGAGTAACAACCAGGTGTAAAAGAAACCCGAATTAAAGAAATAATAATGATTGTTTTTGTAAATTACCTCAGTTCTCACGATATGAAAAATCTTGTTCCGTCACCTTGAAAGTTGAATTAACTTCATAATAATATTACTTTGTCTTTATGTGTGATAATAAATTATGGCTGAAATTGTCAGCCAAAACAAAAAATTCGGTTTATTTTTTAACCAAATAAGCAACACATTATTTGTGTTATAGATAGATTTTTTAAAATGTCAAATCTGCGTTACTAACCAATGCGGATATTAGAATGATGCATTCTAATTATAATCACAATAGAGAAAAACAGCGATTCATGATGTAGCTACTCTACAATAAATAACCAAACTATAGGACATCTGAAAATATTTTGACAGTTATAAAACCTCTACCATAAAAACAGGAAAAAACTTATACGCAATTAAAAACGACATCGAGAGTGTGTGTTAGTAACTATTGCTGAAATTCATTCGTTGTCACCGATCTAAACGCTTGTAACCAACTCTTCGTAGTTAGCTTCGGTCGAACTTTTTTTTTTTATATCCTATTTGGTGACCAAAATTTAAAAGAGCACATGATATCTAGTGAGATTGAGGATGAGAGAGCTGATCACAAGGCACTTCCTTTGTCGGCGTTAATCATGTTGCCATACACGGATTATCTAACGTGGTAAAACAAACCAATATCGTAGAAATAATCTATTTGTGACTAAATACTTAGGGAAAATCATAATACGGTTAATTATTATAATTTATTATTTAATCATAGTCAGTGTTTCGTGTATATTTAAATGCAGAACACGGATGCCCAAGTTGAGTGAGTTAACAACGAGCCTGGGTGAAATAACCTTGATATTTTTCTATATGATCCTCGGAGTGGTTACGCCATGGTTGAATAAATCCTAGCACTCACCTTTCAATTTAAGTGTTTATATATTTGCAGGTTTTTTTTTATATATAATGAACGTATTGTCGAAAGTTCCTGGCAAATAAGAAATGATATAAATACAATTTTACGAGTATAGATGATAATATATTATAACCGTTGATTATGATAAAAACATTTATTACACAAAATGGATAACTATAGTAAAAGCGATAATTTAAAAAAAAGGTTGAACGATAGCTGCATTTAAATAATGTACTGATAAGCGAAACAGGAAGGGCTTACTAAATTTTTGTTTGCTATCGGGAATGTCATGGTCAAAATTATGAGCTAAGAATTGATAACATAACCATAAAAAGCCATTACAGATTTATTTTAAAAGTTCATAATTTACTCTCTCCGTGTTATATTAATATTGATAAAACATTCTTACAACATTAACATGTTTTCAATGTTGTAATACCGGCTTAACACTATAAAAGATGTTTGACAAAGAATGAATAATTTTTTAAATTTGTAAAAGCCCATATTGGATAACGTTTCAAAATGGAGGACGGCAAGTAATGGTGTGTTACTTCAACAGTATTGTTAATTTCTTAATACTTAAAGTAGTATGAAATGCTGTTAAATACTCGCCACCCGGATTAAAGGAACAGAAACAGGAGACTGGAGATTTATAAATTTACTGTTACGGCATATATAGTAAGTCATGGGAGTCAGCACGTGTACGGTGAACGTTGTAAAAAAATTTGAACGTGTTGAGAAATCAAATATTTGGCAGAAAAAATGAAGGTAAGCAGAAACACTATCTATTTATATCATAAAACAAAATACATAAAAGCTCCATATTTATAAAAACGAGATATAAAAATCTTGTATCCAACACATATGATTTTTGTTTTTGCGTTGCAGGTGTCAAACAATTTTAAAAGTGGAATAGAAAAAGGCGATCTTTATAAGCATACAGTGTATTGGTACCCTTTGCTGCAATTCTTAAATAAACCAACCAACAAAGGCAACTATAATATTATTTTTAATTTTATTACTAATGCAATAGTTATGACATACACATAATATTATATTTATCAGTCACCTGGAACCGAACTGTATCAACTCCAAATTTTCAAAATTCACTTGTATCACTATTAATCGTCATACTTTTGCCTCTTCTGTACCATGGTATATGGTATAAGGTTCTATTTAAAATATTTTCCGGGATACTGAATTTTAATCAGTATTAAGTCAATATTGATTCTAAAATCAAAGAATACTTAATAATTTTAATACTTTTTAGTTCTGAGTTTTTCATTATTTGTTGATGTTACGTCCACTTAGTTAAGCCCCTAGATCAGGGTTTCTCGAACTTTTTCTGCAATGAAACACTTCGCAAACCCGGAAAATTTAACGGAACACTAAGCTTATATTTTTAGGCTGGCTTATTCTTACTGGTAAGAAGATCTTTAAATTTGTGACAGAGTAAAAAGCTTTCCAAATTGTCGCCGAACATAGTTTGGGAAACCCCGCCCTAGGTGATTTGATTTATGACGAGGAAATTTTGTCTGGTTAATAACAATACTTAAAATGACTCTACTTGGAAGTTTAGGATATCGCACTTAATATAGTTCATTTCTAGGGTACTGATATGTATATTTAATTAAAATTAACGGTGGTTGAATATTTTTATTAAACTGCTCGGGGTCTTAATGTCTTGATAATGGTGTCACAGCTGAAAAAGATATCGATAAAACAAATATGTAGAATATTAATTTAACACTGTTATTCATTGATTGTAAAATATTTTTGTATCAAATACATGAAATACATAAACGATTAAAAGTTGACTGATTGTAGAAATTATTTGAGAATTCACTTTGAATATTTTGTTTTATACTTGCTGTGGCATCATTTAGAGAGATTCAAATGTGCATATTTCAGCAACCTATTAAGATTAAAACTTAAACCCATCGTTTACTAAACTAAGTTAGAAATAGCAAGTCTAGTTTTGTACAAGCCGTCATCTTCCTGAAATACCAATTCTGCTTGGATTTAACAAGTCGTCAATTTAATTGGGCACATTTTCGAAATACGAGCGAGCTGAGTAGAAGTTTATTTTCAGAAATTCACGAAATTGTAAGGCGGGCAAAAGAAAACATAAAATGTGCAAGCGTCAATAGAATGAAGCAGGTTACATTTCCAATTAAATTTGCGTCATGTGACGCATTCACCAGCGCGTGCAATAAACAAAGGCACCAAACAAACGCTCTTGGGAAATAATCTGAAATATTCAAGATGAAAAATAAATGCTTGCACCTCGTTCGGAAGTTTATTTTGGCGTGGTGGCCAAATTTTTTTATGCGGCAGAAATGCAGAGCGGAGACTTTTATGAGTCAAACCATGCGTCGCGACGCTAAACGCTACGAGGCGCCATCCTGTCTGAATGACAAATTTCATACCGATTTAAAACGAGCTTTCGTTTTTTACGAAAAGTGATTTTTATAGGTCACAGCTGATGTAACCGAAGATATATTATACAATATTTTATTAAAAACTGTCAAAAATCTCATATTTTTTCGCTGTTACTTAATTCATTTTTAAGTAAAAACCAAGAGCATCTATATTATATGAAAACATACTGAACCTGTCAAATTTACAGCAAAATTTTCTTTTCAACATTTCACAATAGATATCCGGATAGGCGTTTTAGAAAAACATATAAACTACAAACTGCATATATTCTTATAACAAATTGTATCGTATTGTGTACGTATAATTTATTGATAATGTGAAACATATCGATATTCTGCAAGACATAATTAACTTATTCTTAAATATTTATTAGCCTTATCGCAAATAATTTGAACATTGTCCATTGTTTGCGGAATAAAAACAATATTTTCCAATTAAATTGCATCTTAAATGCATCTTAAATCTTTGAACAGAGGTATTAATAGTTACTTACATTACGAAATATCGTAGTATGGTTTCATGATAAATAAACGTAACTCATGACTAATATTGAATAATATCGAAAAAATTCAGTTCAATTTTAAATTTAATTTAGTTATTCTTTTAAATATAACATACAGAGCAAAGTGATATATAAGCTTGGCGGTACAACAGCAAACGATGACAACTGTGTGGTAAAGATCTTTCCCAGCCTGATCTTGGAGAGAGTTAAACTTGATTGAGAAAAAAATGTACTGAATGCAGAGGCTGGCTGGAGGATAGTGACAACTAGAAACTGTAAAAGACAGACAATTTCATATTTAAATTGTGAGATATATAACTTTACAAATACATTGTTTTCTTAATTATCCATATTTAATAAATCTACTTCAATCAAATCAAACCATTACAGAGTCAAGTTATACTTTCTACATGTGTATAACAACAATATCCTGCCAAGGACGCACAAGTGCAAATATACAATGATACTGTTAGAAAAGTATATCTAGCCCCGTTTTAAAAGTATTCATTTGATAAAACGTGACATGAACCTTGATCTAGATTTAAATAAAAAGGTTCGAATGCAATGGGTCACCAATATATATTTTATAAAAATCGGCCGGAGGAGAAAGTTGTCGGAAACTCGACAGTTAAAATAATTGCTTGTCATTCATAGATTATCTAGTAGGTTTCGACTTTAACCCATTGTGATTAGCCGTGCTATTTTTGTGAGTTTATATTTATTTAAATGTTGACAGATCTAACTAGTAAATGGATCACATGCATTATTATTACAGTAGAGTTGA
>JAGVSQ010004550.1:0-19198 GCA_022683975.1 Rhyacophila evoluta | reverse complement strand
TGTATATAATGGCATCCATCTAAGCTCGCTCTCACCTAGGTGGAAGATATCAATACCCGAGGCAATGTATGAGTTAGTAGTACAACGATTGACAATCATGTATAAAAAATCATTAATGTTTGCTCGTAAATTTAAAGATTCTGAGCGTGATTTAATTGGCAAGATAACTTTTTTTTACATTAAATTTTGAAATAGTCACAATATTATACATGCACTTCAATATCACTAATGAGTAAAATGACAAATTACAATTTTATTTTTTAATAAAACTTAGATGTATTTTAGAAATAGTTCACATGTTAATGGCACTGCTCCACAAAACGAAATGACAAATTTCGGATCTCTGCAATATAAATACATATATAAGAGGCTGTTTTAAACGAAAATTGCTTTTCAGACAATTGCTCAACCCAGTGAGAATCCATTTTTTCGGATTTAAAAAATTTGATAGATGTAGGAATCGAGTCCACATTCTTCCGATTGCTAGACAGGCACATTATCTTATACGCTATCAGAGAGACAAATATTATAATATTAATATTTTTCATTTTTAATTTAATTTAGTTATTTAATGCTGACAATAAAAAAATTCAAATATATTGGCAATGGGACAAATTAGTAAATATGAATATAATATTAAAAAAAGAAGCACGTGTTCGCAGTTTATAATCATGTATTTAGAAAGTAAAAACAAATATACGTTAAATGACCCGAATAATTACGAACAATAAAATAACTCATATTCAGAAGTTATTAATCTTACATTTTATAGGTCAGACAAATATTAAGATTTTCTCATTCGTAAGAATTACTTGATCACAATAAATATTTTTGTCAGTATTAACTATCTTTTATAAGGCAAACCTATTTCAAATTTTATGTATTCACAGATAAAAGAAAGTCGTAGAGGAAATCGTAAAAATGGAAACAATTAGAACATTTACGATTAACCTGATTCAACCTTACAGTACAGTCCCTTGTGATAGGACTTGCAACGTGACAAGAATGAAATGTCTTCCTCTGAATATTATATTCCTCTACCTTCTTTGATAATGTTATACAGAATAAGTAAGCGTCCATTTTTTAGTATTCCAGGTATATCTCTTCTGTAACTTTTCTTTATTGTTATATAATGAAAGACATCTCTTCTTGATATCGATACACATTTTCTTTTATTATACTCGTATACATGAAACGATTTTGCTATTATACTACATACATGATACGATATTGATTTAATATTTTTTCAACAATTTTATTAAAATACTCATTTTAGGAAGACATATATTATTCGAAAGTCGTATTTATTGACAGTTTTTGTTCGATATATGGAATATAATTATGGCCTCCTCATCTCAAAGATGCCATGTTCCCCACCATTTCTTTCGTATCATCAAAATAAACCTAACATTATCAGATGTTCGGTAGGATTATTTTGATAGTGAAACTCTACCGGTAGAAGAGACCAGTTTATTAAGGTTCTCTGCGATTAGTTACTTGGTTACTCGTTGCTTGATGACTTTAAACTCAATTGAAAACTGCCTGGCCATTTTCATAAATACTTGACGTAAGAATCTATAAAAAATGTATGCTCATTATATTAAATTCACTTTTGTTAAATTTATCCCTATTTAAATATTTTCAAGATTATAATTATTTTAAAACTACTATTGATTTTATTTTCATCGAGATTTTTGTTAAATTATTGCACTGTCTTACGAATGATCCTAAATATATGATATCATTTAACCCTTTAAGTGCCGGACGGTATTTGTGTGGCCGATCCTGGTAGACCGTGAATTTTATAATTATTTTTCAACTGCCATGCAAAGCTTTTAGTTAAATCTCTGTAAAATCGTTAATATCAATAAACTGTTATACCATAGTATTTATTTAGGACTCCAATAGATGTTTCTATATGTTCCATATTTTAGATTATTCAAATTCGTACTAGAAATTGTCGAGAAACACTCATAAACTTGAGCGAATATTTTCGCTCATTTTGTATGGCCGGCCCCCCAGGCACTGAAACAGAGCGAGATAACTCGCTGAAGGCACCTAACCGGTTAATATAAATATTAATAAAAAGTCATTTTTATCATTTTTAATAAAAGAAGTAAATCTGTATTTTTGTTTTAAGGATGATCACATAAACTATGTGGGTACATAACCTATCGATATCTTAACCTGCAAACCAGCCAACTCCGTTTGTGTAAAATGCTCAGGAGCAACAAAAAACTTGGGTGAATGTATTATACATAGAGTTGGCTGGTGCGGATGATTTTGCGTATTTTCATTTTTTGAGAACTTTATTCGGTCTGTGTGCGCCAAAAAAATTAGAGCTGAATTAAGTGGCGTCAAATTTTTCGACAACGGATGGAGTTTGGAGATTAAGCCAATACAGTTTAATATTACGCCATCGGTAATTATTTTTCTTGGTGCGTTGAGTTCATAATTATGCTTGATAGTACTTTAAAAACAAGACTAATTTTATAGAAGTTTGGGATCCGAAATCCGAACCTTCAAACCCCAGTTGAAAATAGTACAGTGTGGGAAATCTAAATCAAATAAGTGTAAAAAAGTCGTCAGTTTTTTTTTATACATACTGTCGTTTGCAGTAGTCCAAATATATTTTATTAATTCATTGTGATCCACAGTACCTAAATATTGTTACATTTTTGGAATAACTGCGATTAAGACGCAGTAAAATTAGGTAAGGATTGTAATAGTTTCCATCTAATTCTATTAGCAGATGATTGATGGAAAGATTTTAAATTTTCTTAAATTGTTTATATAATAAAATATGTAAACTTCCACACAGAGGCGTAGCTACATATTCAGCGCCCTGGAGCAAGTAAAATTGTTGCGCCACCGACTGTTTTCATTTAAAAAAAAATTATACATCAATTTCTCGTTTTTTTTATGTCTTACGCTACCTTAAAATTTTCACTTCCTACTGGAACTTGGGTCCCCCATGATTTGTGCGCCTGGAGCAGTTCGTTCTAACTGCTCCTCAGTACCTGTGCCACTGTTTTCACATATGGTGAAAGTTGGATCGCAATCCAGATGGAAGCTTTTATAACAATGTCTTATCTGAATATGTGGCAATTTGGATCTCTGCAGTGTAAAAAAATATCTTGACATTTTTTTAGTGAATGTTGGTTATCAGTTAATCACTCAACCCATTGGACATCCAGTTCTGCTTTTTTAAAATATTTTTCATAAACCTCCGGTGCCAAAACACGTGTAATTATCAATTCGTCCACCCCGCTGATTGAAGTGAAGGCAATGAAGATTACAATTTCTAAATAATTTTAAGAATAATATAATCATTGCACAGTCATTTTAGAATTTTACCATCTATCCCAGAGGATAGAAAGGCATCCATAACAAGAACAAAAACTGGAGGATAAAATATCCATAAATGACGCTCTAACTAAAATATATGACATTGCATGGATTGCATAATTTAACATGTTAGGCATGACATATCATACAAATGTATGGGGAAAATTCACCAGATATTTTCCTGTTATGAGATTATTAAAGTAAAGATGTGCCATTTTACTGTCACTTGACCCCTCCACTCCCTCAAACGAAATAAGTAAACTGTCAAAGATAAAAATCCCCCATTCATGTTTTTCCCCATAGTAAAAATCAATTGAACAAACCGCTGATGAAGCATTTTCCCAGAATACTAATAAATATTTTTCAAAATATAGGGAGCAACGGTGGCCATATGCACCTTATTTAGAGTATATTACCACCTCACAACGCCTCCAGGGTTTCCTTCATGTAGTAGTAATTTTGATTATTCTCTAGTCCATGGTAACATAATGTGTCTACTACCTACAATGTTCAGACCCCTGATCTTAATAGAACGTATCCTGAACTGTTACAATGCTAATATCTTTGTTTCAGGAACATTTCAGAAGCAATTATAGTCAATTTTTTATTTCCCAGTTCACTTAAAAATAAAGTTTGGTCCAACATCTCAGTGAACCAGTTTGAGCATTTATTTCATTTCTGTATTCACAAGTATTTGAAGACATTTTCTAATGTGTTTAATATCCTGCATGCAGCTACGAAGACATGTTGGTTACTCTGCCAATATTCTAAGCTTGTGTAAATTGATGGTAAAACCACCGAGTTCGGTAATAAATTCATTTGTGAAGTAATACAAAACCAAAGGAGTTATCTTTGAAAACTACTTTACAAATAAACAAATATGCTAGCTAAAAATAGTCCCACCTACAACTTTTATTAGCTTCGTCTTATACAATGCCATACTTGCTCATGTGGTAAATTACAGAGTATCATCGAAAAGGAAAAGCTGAGCAAACTAAGTTAATCATCTAACCAGCTATTCTACCTAAATGTGCACTCCATCCACCCGCCCCGTCCTTATACTTGGCATTAATCAAGCGTATCCCGGAGCCCTGATATCGAGATGCAATCTACTTTATTTGATGCGAATGTCTCAGGAATAAATATAAATCACCCGAGACTTAGGTTGCTACGCACTCAAATGTGCTGAAGTTAATAGAACTAGAATGAAAAAAAGATCAAGCAATTTATGTGAAGAGATCACCACGCTTGCCACAAACTTGTATGTATAACTTTTTTAAGTAAATAAGTAAGCAAGTGTAACGGGAGCCGCACATTTGGGCAACTACATTGACGACTGACATTGACCCTGCTCACAAGCGAATTCGACTATTTTTTTGGATGCTGATCGCACGCAGCCCTATGATATCAAGCCACGAGCTACCACTGATAACAATACATGTGTACAATATTACCATGTTACCTTTGCAATATACAAATTTTTTTTTATGTTGGTGAAAAAAAATACACGCAGACTATATCACAAAATATATAATAAGCTAATGTAGATAAAGAAGCTAGAAGTAAATCATTACAATAAACATGAAATCAGTAATTAGAACTTACAGATTATGTAAAAAAAATCCACGTATATATTGTATCAATATGTATAGATCAGATATTTGTTGCTCACATTTGCGTTAATTACTACAGTAATTTTAAGAAGATTTACTGTTTTGCTCGTTGCTACTCCTTCATTAATGGTGATCATAATCCAGAAAAGGCTCAATCATGAATCGCAACAAATGTATCACTTAAAAACATTTACTAAAAAATACATTTGAATATTGGCACTTAAAATGGATCATGTGTAAAATACTGATAAAATTAATTGTCGCTCAAAAACTTGGTATATGACAAAAAAACATTGACAAATACCACATTTATTTGAGCGGAGTCTGCTATATTCTATCTCTGGATCATTCAATAATATACTCTCAAGATTTAAAATTATTTACAATAAGCCTGCTTAGTGCTTTAAATGAGAAACTTCAAACTATGCAATCCATCAAATCAGAGCACTTGAGATGGCTGGATCGTAGACAGAGGATGAATGAATCATTTTTAAAAGATGCCAGAAGGCAAACAGAGAGCTGATCAAGCAAGAAATATAAATACCTAGTTGAATACTGAATTTGAAAGAAAATTATTCAACCAAAACTGCAACAAAGCAAATTCAGACAGATTTAGATTGAGGTTTGGAAGAGGTAAAGACTCGCATTGATATGTATTATCAGAGAGATAAAGAAAATATAGTTAAAAGTCTTGACAAATTTTTACTTCTCTTTGTTGTATCTGTTCTGTATAATTGTACAACCCCAAAATAGAAGGAGGAAAACAAAGCAAAATATTTATACGATTTATTATAATGAATTAGTTTATATTATTTAGTGTAGACGAAAAAGAATTTGTTGATTATTTAGAAATACATCATAACTTTTGTTCACTTCAGAGTACTACAAGTTTTTCATGTGAGTTCTCAGTTATTATCGCACAGACTATAATTCCACACTCACCATCAACAGACCTTCTAAAAAACATCTTTCAGTTAAATTTCCATGTCAAGAATTCTTATTTAAAAATACATTTTAAATGAAAACATTTAATCTTTAATAAATCTTCATTTACTTTATATCAACAAAACCTTGGCTTCATAGACATATTTGTAAATGTATAAAATACCATTAAATAAATCTGATAGACATACAAAATGAGATAACCATTTTCATTTCAAATAGCTTAACTGTTTTACATCAAACCATTTCAGCCATGAAAGCGCAAAATCCTATGCCAACACGTTAATACTACTCGTCATTTAGTTAAGGTATGCCACATTATATTAACATTCTGCGATCCGTATTTATATTGATATTATGATTCTTATTATTAAAATATTAATGAAGAATTCCCTTCTAAAATATATAAGGAATTTATAATATAATATTATAGGTTCCAAGTCTCCATATCGCCTGTAAATTACATCAGTAGGTTTCTCAATATAAAAAATGTGTTTTGTAATGAAAAAATGTGAATAAACGTGTAATTAATGATAGTTTATAGTATAAAAAATGTTTTTATTTCTAATTCTAAGTTTTATGAAGATTATAGAAAGATAATTGAATAAAAATCTACTTACATGTAATGCAATCTGTAAAAGTATTATCCAATAATCCACAGCATTTTAGTTGGCACTGCACTAGAATTATTAAAACACAAATTAAAAATACACAAATTTTAATATGAACATCTTGGTTATCAAATCACGGTATGATATTTAGTTCATTTATGAAAATATAGTTCAATATTGGTAAAATTAGATCCGTTATTTTGTAAATCACAACCTTTCCGTAATCACATTCAAATACACAAAATTTCAGGTTCACAAAAAAAATTTATGAGATATTCTATATACAATCAACTTATTTACATTTAAATAAAAAACCACAATGATTTAAACAAAAACAATTCACTTTTCGAATTTTTTTTCTCCACTCTTGAGTAAAAAAATGTTAGGGTGCTTTTATTGAAATAAAGTGTTAAATTATTTTTTAAATTAAACTTTTCACATTCATGACAAATCTTGATAAAAACAAGGTGTATATAGTTATATTTATGATAGTAAATAATTAATTTCATGTGTGAAATAGTATAATTCATAAACATTATTGATTGCATTGCATTAATTTACCTATAATTGTTATTTAAATTTTTCTATGAAATAATTGATGGCTCTAGCCACCTCACACGACTGAATTCTCTCTCATACTAACTCCTGTACAGACAAGGAGGGCCTAGTTTGCGTTGAATGTTCTCGGTAAAGAATACTTCAAACGCTACATCTCGCTCACGTTATTGCACACCAATGGAGTACTGCCTTCAACCCTTGCTATTCTCATACTACTACATGGAAGAAAATGAAATATTGAAGGGGTTACAATACTTTTTACCCCTAGTAGTATTAACTATTTTTTATTTTTTCAATATACTCCGTCTCACTCGCTCCGTTGTCCCATCAATTTGGTTTATAAAGAACTGTTGTTTTATTGTATTAAAACGTTTCTTTGATATTATTCTTTGAAAAGGTACATGTGCAGCATTTTGTAAAGTTTTTGTTTTAACTATGATAATCTTAGGTTTTCAAATTATATGGATAAATAAAATAATATTTAAATAATAATGATTGTTGTCTCACTTTGGCATTTATTTAAGCAGTTTTATGAAAGGGGTAAAGTTTCTCCCCTACTATTTTTTGCAACCCTTTATGTTTGGCAATTGAACCCCTTTTTATATTTTTTATGTGGCACTTTTTTAAATTTTCTGCCAGTGTTGCCATATTTATATACAAGCAAGCATTTTTTTTATCATGAGTTTCTCATATCACTGTTAAACGTAAACGAAATTTTAAATTTGATTCAAAATATTTTTATTTATTTTATGAATACATCATTTTTAGTTTCAGATTACAAATATTATTTCAGAGAGACATCTTGTTTAGTAGTAGAGATGTTGGCAAACATGACTGTCATTTTCTCTATGAAAGGATAATTCACACCAGTGACAAGCCGTCAAATGTTTAAGATTATTGATTCGTGAAACTACCTTGCCATCATTTTTAGAGAATTTTAGAAAGAACTTAATATGACGCTTTATCATTTTGGTAACTGCTTAGCATTAGTTTACGTACCATATTGGATGGCGTATAAATATTCAGGATTGTACGTAATTTTCATTCAACTATTCTGCATTTTAACCTAAAGAGTGACATTAATTAAATTAACCTATAATCTCTTAATTTTGTAGATCTGAATACGGGGCTTTTTGGAAATGTATTCAAGCTGGAGGAATTTATGTTTTCGCTCAATTGTGCAAAATGCTTGTTCTAGCTACATTTTTCCCCGATACTGATCCAGAAAATCTTTCTAGTGGTGTTGACTTTTTAGGGGTAAGGAATATAAGGCTAAATCCTAAGTGATGTGTTTTTATTCAGTTTCATGATTAAGTTTGTAGCTTGTTTTAAGCGCGATTCACATATCACTTGTATAGTTTGACATTTTAAAGTTTATTGTTAATGCAGCGCTTCATCTCCAAAACAACACTGAAGCCAGTTTGGTAAAAGTGTATTTAAGACTACTGAATGAAGTTCAGTTTTTTAAACTAAATATTGCCCTTCCTAAAACAACAATTAACCCTTTCACCCATAAGCCAATCGAAATTTTGTGAGTGATTTTTTTGAGAAATGGACTTTTAAAAAATTAGTAATGTCAGATTTATACGTATTGTATACACTGATACACAATCGGTTAAACAGATATTATATGTATTAGAGTAGAATAATAACTCTCTGCATTATCAGTATGTTGATGCGCATACATGTCAGTACAAGCGAATAGATTAACAATTTTTGTCATGTTATATTTTTGTTTGTATTACCAAAATGATGGTAATTTTGTTATTATTTCTACTTAATGTAGTATAGGATTAAAATATAATTAGTTAAATACTACATTGTTTTTCAATTATTTTATTTATGCGTTTATTGGTCCGCAAAATATTAATTAATAATAAATTCAAAATATATTTACAATATGAATGTATTATAGATAAATATTTCATTTTAAATTAATTTATCAAATATAACCTAAAATACTTTAAAAAAACCAACCTTCTCCAGTGGAATTCTTGTTTTACATACATGCTCTTTTGCCGACGACTTAAGCTGTTATGTGCTTGTTGGAAATATGTTATGTAAATCCAAAATTGTTTTAATTTCTACTTGTGTAATGGAAAACATTTTTTAACAAATTCATTATCTCTAAAATACAGGAATTCCTGAAATCAACAATTGATGTCGCAGATCTTGTTGGAATGTACATTGTATTGGCAGGTATTCCTGGAAAAGGACATTCTAAAATATTAACAGCTGGAATAGGATGGGCTGGAGCTGAGGTAATACGAATACTTTTTACACATTTATAAATTATATTTCAGCACCATATTAATGATACAGGGCTCGATGAACATAAGACATGTGCATTTGTAAGATGTATTACTTTTTCACACTACATTGATTCCATCAGCAAGCAGTGTTACATACAGCACTGATTTCTTATAGAAATCACATGAATTTAGTTGTTGCGCATAATTGCAATTCATTAAACAGTATTTAATTTTTTTTATGAAACTTTGAATTCAAGTCAAGAATAAAAATTCACAAATTTCGAGATCAGTGTTCAGTCCATTTACCATTATAATTTATGACCGTCTTGAACTTTACTAAATATATATCAATACCTGCATAGCACAATACTGCAGAATATTACGCAGGTATATGCACATCAGCGATCTGTATTTTAACATTTCTCGCTCTTCCCTATTAGTCTATAAAAAATGTAATTTTGTTCCAACAATGTGTTAAGTGCATGAAATCGGTCTATTCATAGTATGAAAATGTTTGCTTTATTTATATAGTAATCCATTATATATTCCTAACCTAGCATTCTATGGTATTTGCATGTATTTTGCTGTTTCATTTTTTTTATCATAGCGTTACAGCCTGTTGTGGCCTTTATCTTCCAAAAACTCATCCAGTCCTTACTACTTCACGATTCGCTACATCAATTGCTAACTCTTTAAGAACCTTTCCACTCCATCCAGCCATCGAAGCTGTGACATATCAGCTCTCAATTTTCTGAAAGATTAAAAATGTTTACAGTTCACACAAATTTATGATTTCAGGTTATATTAACAAGAGCTTTACTTCTATGGTTCGGAGCCAGGGGTGCTGAATTCGATTGGAAATACATTCATAAATGCTTGGAGTCAAACATTGCTTTGGTTCAACACATCACAACCGCCACGCTTGTCTGGTTGTGGGGTAGACACGACCTCAACAGAAAATTAGTTCCAGCTGTCATGGCAATGCTCATATTTAGCCCATATAAAGGACTACTACTAGAGACCATGATAACCTTGATAGGATCAGGACCATGGATAGGTCTCATGATTAAATCTGCAGTGACAATGGTTCTCGCCGGAACTACCTTGCATATCTATGCTGGTCTAGCTCAGAAATTAGGCATATTTTAATTTATTGTTTGGCATTAATATTTATTTGCAGCTCAGTTATTTACGACTACCAAGACTATTTTGTAACCAAGAGATGTTCTACATTCTTCAGACAAAATGTAATTATGAAAGCTGCAGACCAATAATGTCTACATGTAATCTTATTTTTTTTTTTGTTTTATACATCGAATTTTAGTTGCTCTATCATTGTTTCAATACTGAAAATTTTATTATTTAAATTATATCAACATAAGAACAAAATATAGGTATGAATGTGTTTCTATGCATGTAGTTTCATTTTTGTTTTTACTCCTGTTTTACATAATATCTACCAAATTCAATATTCCACTCCATGCCTTTGTTTAAAACATGGTAAACAAATAACACAATAATAAAATTAAATAAAACACCATTTGACGATAAACATATTTTATCCAACCATAACAAAAATATTTTGACATTATTTACACTATAGAGTTTTTATAAGTTTTTTTCCTGAATTCTTTAAGTATAACATTTATGTAACATATTAATGGTACAGTATACACACATAATACAGTAATCCCGCAGAAATGCTGCAAATATTAAAACTACAATAAAGTTACGATTTCTATTTGAATGAGTGTAATGATATACACAAATATGGTATAAATACATACACTATTATATTCTACAACATTTAGTGGCAATCAATAATAAATGATTATTCATTATGATGAATTTTTAAAAAATTACTGGCATTTAGTATATATTTAAGTTTAATATTATAAGTATAATGAAATGTGTTATCTTTTAATCATCAAAAATACATGACAAATATTCAAAGAACTGATAATAAAGTATAATACAGTACAAAGTAGTGAAGGATTACTGTATTTCACAAAAATAATATATTAATAAATATACAGTTTGACTATCATATACACGAGTAATTAATCTTGATGTAGATCAATACATGGTTCAATTTAAAATTAGAAAATTACCGACTATGAGTTTCTTGGCAGAATCTACGAAATTTAAATACAAATTATGTATTGTGAACTTATCACTTACTGTAAAATAGATACTAGGAGAAAAACAAATTGCCTAATTTCTTGGGTAGAAAAATATCACAAAAATTTTGAAGCACTTGCATTCTAACATTGAAATGAATATGCATAACAATGACTAATTTAAAGCGACACAATTTTAATATTTAATGAAAATTATCAATCTATACATCACATTCATTGCTTTAATAAAATCATTTTTTACAACTGAAAAGTTGTTTATCAGGTATTGAAAGAATCATGTTTTGTTGATGTATAATAGCTTAAAATAATTTTTGATTTTTACTATCATTAGTCAATGATAAAATGTTAACATGACATAGCAAACAACTATTTAGTATTTTCAGGTATTTTAACAGTTGTCTGTTGGTAATTCACAATTATTTTTTATTTTTATGATTACCATGTGTAATTATTGCCTTTTAATGACATGTGTTTAGTGAACTTGGTAAACTATCTCAAGTGGATGAATCACAATTCCTGAATTACCAATAATATCTAGCTAATAAAACTATCAAATTAAAATTTTGATTAATACTTCTATAAGGTATACCAATAAATAGAAAATATTTAATGCATACTTTGACAATGGCTTTGGTGTATGGAATCCGCCACTAAAGTAGTTTAGTGACCATTCCGCTAACTTGATTATTGTTTCATACATAACATGATATATAACAATGCATAACGAAAATATACCGTTGCTAATATTTTACTGATGATGTATCTAATGTATAATCACCATATTACATTATTACCCAAGTATGGGAATTTTATTTTCACTAAATACAGGATAAAAATTATCAATAATTCGTCTATAATGACTATGCAAAAAAAAAAAAATTTTGAGCACACTTATATTGTAAAACAATAGTATAAAATTCAGTTGAAAAATTGAAAATGGCATACTTATTTGTAAAGATATACAAATTATTTCAAAATTTATTGTTTTGCAAACGTATTAAAAATATACATAAAATTTATTTTGATATAGTAAAAAACCGTATTTTTTGAACGACAAGACGCACCTTTTTCCATAGAAAAATTGACTTAAAATTGTGGTGCATCTTATGGTCTGAAGGTAACATTAAAATACGAATTTTCATACTGTATCGAAGCTATTAGCTATTTACACTCTTTGTCTATGAGCCTCAATTATTATTATGCTGTAAACATTTTTGTATGGGTTCATTTGCATAATTTTTATAAGTCTTTACAGCAAAAAAGACTAATAAATAATGTGAATTATAAATTAAACATGACAAATTATGTAAAAGAATATGGTAACATAGTAGCAGAAAGACATTTAAGTCTAACACCAACAGACTAAATGGTTCGCGAGTGAAGAAAACAATACAGATAGTGAAGATAAACCGGATAAATAAATAAATAAAAATTTATAAGGATTTGGAAAATATCTTTATGTAACAAAATAATAAAATCGTATCATAAAAAATTTGAGGTGCGTCTTATTGTCTGAAAAATATGGTACTTAAATACAAGAGATTTTATGTTTTAACTACACACATAATGTTACAAGTCCTTGTATAGACAATAAAAGTGTATTAAATGATTGAACACTATACAATGCCTGAATATTTTTTAATTTCAGAATTAACAAGTGATTCAAAACATATTCATTTTCATACAAATACATACTTTGTACGCTGTAAAATAAATTATCCAGCAAAATTGTTGAAAGAGCTACCGATATGCAAAAGTCTGCACATGCTTATGACAGTCAGTGAGAAAATATCGCATCAGTAAATGCCTACTAATTCATGAGAATCTTTCATGGAGTGAATTCCTAACAAATATTCTACATTTCAAAGAAATCATCATTTTAAAAACGAACCTTGACTGGATGAATGATGTTAACAGATCTTATACTATCGCAACAATTTTAAGAAAGTCTGCAAGCTTGACTGTCCAATTCTTCTCGACCATGCTGAAAATGGATATCATCTCGAAACTGTCGTTCACCACTTAATAATTCTCTTCCCCATACTCCCAACCCTGGCAGAAAGTCATTGAATAATGGAGTGCGTAGTTGAGCTTTATTATTCTCAATTACAACCTATAATACACAGAACATCTTATCAGAAAAGGAAATTCGGAGGTTCCCTGGAGTTTGCTCACTATGAGATTTCTCAAACTTTATTTCAATACTTAATACACTACAAGCTGAGAAATTATAGAATGTACATTCATGAAAGGTAATTTGAGTCGTACAGTTACTATATTGTTGCCAACATTGGAGGAACACGTAACTTGATTTTTTGGTTTACGTCACTTTACAAAGTATTATTTTAGTTTTTTCAATCTCTTGTACCATTGGCACATCAAACACATGTATTTATAAAACGTGTACAAATTGTGTGATGCAGAAATGTGCCAAAGATAAAGAGATTTAAAAAATAAAACTATACTTTATAAAGTGACATAAAACAAAAAATCAAGTTATGTGTTCCTGCAATGTTGGCAACAATATACCATAAGCCCACTTTTCTTAAAAATTTAACTAATTATTAGATTTACTCTAGCAGTTACTTGACATAATAAAAATAGGTCGATAAGTGCTCAATGGCCATAAAATCATATCGTCTCTATTCTGGCAGTAAACATTTTCTCGAAAAAATGACACTGAGTTACTTATACCAAAATGTTTCTTATGTCAAAGTCTAGTCTGGAAAAACATTTATTTTTCGAAATTATACTTTTACTTAAAAATACATTTTGGGTAAACAAACTAACTAAAAAATTACAAAATGTTGCTCGGAAAAAGACACTAATTGAGTTCATGTTTTCTTCCAGAACCATTTTTGCTTATTTCATTCTAATGGTAAGCGACTGAGTGTCTATGATCTTTTGAACAACCTAATCTGAAGGATTGACAGAGTAATTTGCAATTAGATATTGTTTTAAATCAGTGCTTCCCGAACTTGTTCATTCCACGGCCCCCTAAATTAGATAACAATAATCCGCGGCCTCTGAAAAATAAATTATTAAAAATATAAAAAAAAGCAAGAAATTCCAAATAACATTCATTGAGTTACATTTAGTGAGCAAAATTTTTCTGAAAATTTGCAGTCCCTCAATTCGGGAACCACTACTTTAAATCATCATAATCCTTTATAAATTTATTGTTTTACTCTCACCAAAATTTTGCACATAAAAAGATCTCATAGAAGGAATGTTAAATAGTATTTCTTTCAAAATAATGAAATAATTATCAGGTATGTTACATTTTTTATACACTCACAATACACGAAGGAAGTCCTCCATACACAAGGACTTTTTATGTTTGGAGTGTAACAAAGCCAAACGTGAAGCACATAACATAGATTCGTGTCTCTTCATACATTAGCAAAAAATTTCTACTAACTACAACAAATCTAGTAATGTATTTCGATATTCGTGGTGGCCAGAACAGAAACGTTCGTATTTCTGCGCTACTTCTGTATCTAGAGTGTTAATACCATTGAGTATATATTTTTAGAATCTTGCAAAGAATTTATACATGGAAGCTGGTATAACACAAAAACATACATACACATTGAGAGCGTTTAGACTGGCTAAATGTGTTATAAATAAGCCTGTCAAAACGCCAAATAATAAAGATCGATATGAGGTAACTCAAATGATATTTCCAGCCAAAAAAAAATATCAAAGCGAGTCATAAAAATTATGACATCAAGTGGGTCTAATGAAAAAGTTAGTTAGCATAAAATAAAATGTTTTATTACGAAAAAAAAGTTGCCTGGAATCATTTCTTACCGATGCAAATATGCTGACAAATACAAAAAAAATAATTGCAGCGGAAACTATTATAAAAAGTGGATTTGAAAATTTCTATGAATTCCAAATGACCATAAAGAAGTAACAAATAAACAAAATCGATTTGCCAACATTCTACCAAAGTGCACCTATGGTATATAGGAACTATACAACTTATTTATGAAAGATAAGTAATATTCATTATACGCACATCTCTCAATCCGTCTAGCTTGGGATCTTTTTCGTTTGAAGGCACCCATATTTTAATATCACTGTCCAATCCGCTAGTAGCCATGACAGGACACCTCGGATGGCATTCTATAATATTTATCTGCAATCCAGAAATAAGAATATTATACAATTCAGAATTTTTCAATATCAACACAAATCTTTCTGCCATATTTATTATGTAAGCCAACACCTGAATCCAGGAGTCAAGAATCAATCATTGGCCGTTATCTTGTTCTGTAATATCAGCATTGTAATATTTTTATCAGAGATAAACAAACTTATGCAAAAAAAAAAACAAATATGTGTTTGGCATTTTTTGGTAAGATTTCAATATTCTTAGGTTTTTTTTTTATTTGGTAGATACTAAAATTTCGTTCGTCTTTTATGCATCATTCATTTGTACGTATACAATGTACTAAAATTGCATCGTAGCACTAAGTACGTAATTATAAACAGTTGGGGTACGCAAACCAATGGTTGATAAATAATAAATAATTTACATAAATGGATACATTATTATATTGTTAGTATTTTCTAAAAATTTTGTCGAAATACATTAATAGATTCAAAAGTTTATAATATAGTTTTTTTATCAAATATTGCCAGTAAATGTTAATATTATCGAAACTTCTTGGCACCAACACAGAGCATTTACAAAAGGAAAAGTATGGCACATGATTTACAAGTGATATATAACACTTTTAACAATACTCACAACACCGCTTTCATCGCCCATCATAAATTGCACAATCGCTTCTGATTTCTTTTCCCAGATAAAAATATTACCGCAATCTGAGCCAGATACGACAAACTCACTCCGTGGTCCGAAGAATGAGACTCCTTTAAAAGTGGCACAGTTACGATGACCCGAATAATGATATGTGAACCCATGGCCATTAGCTGGATTTTCACTGTTTATTCTGTAACATACACAACATACAATTCAGATTATTTGAATTTCGATTCTTCATCAGAATTAAGGGATACTGGCATAACTCGGAAAGATCCAATGTGAATGTTAGATGCCAGGGTATTTTAAAGGTGCTGAATGGTGACCATATGTCCACATAGACAGCGGATATTGCCAATATACAGGATCATGAATTTTATACTTTCTCAAGTACTGTCTCATTCATGTCAAAACAGATTTCATCAATTAACACATTTTAAGGTACATAAAATGTTGATATAATGTCAAAAAGCATTAATATTTCACCTGTCTGCAATGGTATCAAAGAGGTAAACATCATCATCGTTGTACGAAGCCAAAATCTCCGATCCATTGTGATTGTATATGGCACAGGTTACATATAAAGCCATATGTTTGAATTTTTTCCTACCGGTATTAGAATTGTCCTGAAAAATTAATAAAAAAAGGCTTATCATTTCGTGGCAAGAACAAATGGCTATTTTTTAAATCTTAGCAATTTCATCCTAATCTTGTATATTTGTAGCATGATGACCCCCAAAGCTCGATGATAATACTCACACTAGCTTTCAAAAAGAAATCAGGACAGTAAGCATGTGTTGGTTGAGCATTTCGGCCAACTTTGCGCCTATCATAAAGCATAACGTGTCGATTCCGTCCTGCTACACAAAGCTCATTTGTATCAAGAGGATGACCAGTCACACTGTAAAGCGCCACTGGAGCCGCATTCGATGTCACTGTGAATAATCTGTAAAAATCAAAAGTTTCAACAATAATAAATATAATTTGAAGTAGTTGATTTCATAGTAAGAATGTTTAGAGTGGTCATTTTCAAAGAATTGTTCCAATGTTGAAAGAATTTGAATAATTTAGTGTTCTTCATAGACATCAAATAAAAACAATATCTTACCCTAGATGTAAAATAAATGAGTATGGAGATTTAAGTACATGTCCATGTTTCGAGTGATATAAGTTGTTATATTCTTTTTGTATTTATAATTGTAAGAGGTATCGAAAATGGTAGTGTGCTATATTTAGACTTGTCAACGCAGGTGTTTGGACAAACTTTGGACTAATTTTATACTATAAAAAATCCTCAAAATCCTTAAATAATATGATTTTTCAATTATAATAAGATTATAATGAAGGCTACGATACATGTACAAACCCATTTTTGTTTTAACATGTCTTTACATCTACAACTTCTATGAAAATATTATTCGAGTCCCCTTCAGAGCACTATGAATTTTTCTATGCTTCGTATAGTAAATGTCAATGTAGCTTACTGATTGGCATCCTCCTGGCGAACATCTGAAAGTAGAACTTGTCCATCTTCTCCAGCAGAAATGATGATGTGAGGTTCAGCGGCACTGCAATATAATTTATGTGCTGGCCGTGTGTGTGTGGCCAGACGCCTTTTCAATACCGCACCTCCACTAGGCGGCACTTGAAGCAGTCGGACCTGCACATTCATAACTCTTTCTTAGATAGCATTATTTCGTAAGTAAAAAGTAATTCACAGCCTTGTCACTTTGCTGGTTGATCATATTTTAACTTATAATTTTTATTATAACAACTTAAGATTAATAAACTTATAAATATAAAATTACCTTGGACTGTATCCTCCAGTCTTAAAACAAACTAATGGACATATGCTTAGGCGATGAATAGAATAATGCTTAAATATCAAAATATATCTAAGTGCAAACACAAATTTAAATTGAATATCGTTAAATAAAACATTGTAACTGAAAACATAAATTCCTGATTTATTGTAAAGATTTATCTCATCTAAAACCATTCCAAAATGAGCCTTAAGTGTACAAATTTTGTTGTTAATGTTAATGAAATTGATTATTATACCTGACCATCCCTAGCGCATGAAACAATGTTGAGCTGACTGGCTGCATTCAAGTGAAGAAACTTGGTTTGCAAAATATTTGATTTGTGTCCTGATTTAATCACTTGGAGAGGTTTACTGGTAGCCCAATCCCATAAAATTATACTGAGATCATCTGACCCTGATACTAATAATTTCCCTGGAATTAAAAAATATGAGAACAACATTAAAAGTCCAATCCTGATGCTCTATAGAAAATTACAACTTTTATACTTGAAAAATACACATGGACTCACGACCTAGGTTTGATCTCTTAGTGTATGTTTACAAACAAACAGCCTTCCGACTAACATTATGAAAAATAATTATTGTTTCATTCCACTTTTGGATCTCATCTTTCTGTGTACATGCATACTATTTCAATAAACATATATATATATATTCATATATATTTCTTGAAATTGCCGAAAGATAAAACCATGTACACAAATGGTGATTAATACGGAACTTTCAAAATTTCTAATGACCATGCTGAGTAAAGTAAAAAAGAAAATAGTCAACAATACATTGACTTAAAAATCAAATAATAATTTACTAAAGTTTCAGTGAATATTAGTGTTGGTTACATACCTTCAGGATGAAAATTTATTGAGTTGACACATCCCCTGTGTTTATTCAATTTATACATTAATTCTAATCTCTCCACAGTTCTTAAGGAACCATAAAATCTTTGTTCAAATAAAATATCTGATCTGCCCCTTTTCCCGATTCCCAATACTCCCAATCCTCGTTCACGGTCTGCTAGCTCTGAAAAACCAAAAATATTAACCTTTAGAGGAGTATCGTCGTATATATACGACAGCGCGATTTTTGCTTGAAGGAGTATGGTCGTATATATACGACAGTGCATTTGTATGGGTG
>JAGVSQ010004548.1:0-19202 GCA_022683975.1 Rhyacophila evoluta | reverse complement strand
TTTCACAAATATTGGCTGTCAATAAATTACCCAGCTCATTATATATTTACTCCTTCAAATTTTTAAAATCTTTTAGCCATAGAATCCAAATATTTTATTTATTTTTTATAATTTCATGGCTTTTTTGTGCTATAGTTAATTCATTTTAATTTAAAATATATTTCCAACTGTCATTAATTAATTATAATATTAACTTACTTTTTTTTCTAGTGCCTCGAAGCTATTGTGCACCAAAAACCAGTTTACCACGGCTGGAATCCGTTGCACGAATCGGCTCCATTCCAGTCATTGAATCCGGTCTGGATATTGGGGAAAAAATTTACACAAGAATAAAGGTTTGTAATCACTTCATTTTTTTCCTAATATCAATTTCAAATGTAACTAATTAGTGGTTTGCATTTGCATAAGACTATATTTTTGTCTATTATTATATTAAGGTGGATCCTCGTATTCCAAAAAATCGATCAATTCTTATACTGCCATCTAGTATAATAGATAGTTAAAAGATGTAAATTAATACAATACAACTTGAATTTATGTATTTTAGATAATCTTGAAAATATTTTGCAATATTGATAAGATATTGATAAGATGAAGAAATAACTATAACATTCTTTTATCATTTAATTTAAATTATGATTCATATTATCTGTTAAAAATATAAGACAATTTTTTACTCAAATGTAATATTTTTATCACATTTTTTTTAATGGTTCATTACCATAAAAAAATAATAAACAAAGTATCAATGAAATGTTCTCCTAGTTGAAACTACAAGTTTTATATACTTATTACAATTTATAGAAGTGGAAAAATTTAGGATAGCCTTTATAGTATAGAAATTTATAGATTTCAAAATTATTATGCCAGTAATAAAACTGAAAATTGCATATTTTGAAAGATTGAATTCACTGAATCTTATCGTAAGCAAGAAGATTTTTGTGTTGTTGAACAAAAATTAGGTAATGTCGTCATGGATAGTTTTGGCATGTGTGTATCATCATTAAGACATGGTAAACACACATGTACCTGCTGTGGAAATGTGATAAGTAGTGAAGGACGAATTGATTGATAAAATTAATTATAAATAATACACAGTTCTGGTAATAAATAAACATGGTTGTTATTATAGATTTACTAAAGCATCGTAAAACGCTAGTAATATTTTGTTTACCGGTACTCCTTAATGAAAAGATATTACTTTGCAAAAATAAAACCAAATCAATCTTTCCATGAAGATACCTTCAACTTAAATCAATAGAGCTCATTTAAACATACTTATTGCCTACTGTGGTTTAGTTTGTGTTTGTGATTTATTATGATGGGCTCAAACTTTAATTTTTAAATTAATATGATTTTATTTATATTTGAATCCATAACATGGGCTTATTAGATTTAAAAAATGACTAATACCAGTTATTAAAAAATAGTGTGTTCTGATACTTCTGCAAGTTGAGGTCTGTATGATTCATCCTACAGCAAAAATGTTCAAACGTTTTTCGATTTTATCCGCTAGTTTATCAAAAGCGAACACAAAAATGTATTTAATTAATTATTTATCCATTATTATCATCATTATAGAAATGAAAACGACCAAATCTAAATAAATAAAATCCTCCAAAGAACCGTTCACCATGCTATAATCAATCGTCAAATAGCAGGATCCAACAATTTAGGAGGATAAATTCACAATTTAGGAAATTTCAATTTTCTTTCATCACCCAAGTACTTTTTCCTTTGTGCCCAAGCACTCAAGCATGATATTGTCATGTTTACTTCAATATAAAATATATACCTATAGTTTTATTGTGTTCAGCATACATCATAGCTTGTTATTTTTAATGCATATTATATTATAATACAAACCCAACGTTAGAGCTGAGATAAATTAATAAGTGTAGACCTTTGGAGAAAGGTTATCAGAATAATTTCTGTTTATCTGCCTTTATGAATAAAATGTCAAAAAAAACAGACTTTCATACAAAATTAGTTGAAACCGACGAGAGAGCAGTCTCATAAAATATTATTTATATGAATAAAGTAATAACTATTTATGATCTTAGATTGTTGACCCCCATAAACGTTTGAACCACATTAATAAAAAATATAAATAAACGTATTTTTCAAATCCGGTTCATGATGGTATAATAAAAACATAACGTTTAACAACAATCACTTATGGTTACTACGGAAGAATCAAAAATTTCATATTTAATAATGCCTATGAAAACAAAAAATTAAAATGACGATAGTTAAAGAAATCACAAGGGTAATAATGAAATTAATCTTACAAATGTAGCAAATGAATGAATGATCGTACAGGAGAGTGACTAATAAATAGACAAGACTTGTACAATTATTAATAAAGTTGAATTTAAATTAAGAAATAAAAATAGGTATACTAAAGTGTCATTTGTCCATAGTGATTTAGGGATACTCGAGTCAGAATTATTGAAATATAGAACCGAACCAAGCCAAGTTTTTATTGAGTTAATCATCTAAAAATATTTACAGAAACATAAAATAAACATTCTAAAGTAATAAACTATAAAATGTACACAGCATTAAAACAGTTTGTCAATAATATTGATAGTTCACATGTTGTCGTTATAGCATTGGTTGGTCAAATCAGGCAGAAATCTTCAGGAGATGAAAAACAAATTTTATTTAAATACATACAGTTAAATACATTAAGGTATTTGAGTTATTTTTTAAAACCATATGATTGTTATACTGTGGAATAATAGAATTATAGTATGCAATATTGTATAAACTATCTAATTAATTGAAAACATGTTTTGTTTTTCAAATCACGCACCATGGATATTCAGTAAAGCAATCCTGTTGGATATATCTAACATTGCAAAACTATTTTTAGTTAATTGCTTTATGACGTACAATAGATTTTTAATAATTTACGTGTTGGCTTTGTAATTTTTAAATGTCCATCCCAAAAGGAATCTAAGGGATTTCCTTTTTGAAACAAAAAAAAGAATATATTACGAGACTATAGTTAATCCCAGTCATCGATAATTAAGCCTAAATAAATAATAAATAAATAAGCAAACTGGACAAAATATAAACAAATAATACCAAAAATTCATAAATCCTTTTCAACTCCATCTAAATATTGAAACCGCGGTTTATTAAAGCATTATCTTACCTTCAATGGAACAGCAGAAAACAATGTGTCACGTAAGACACTGAATCTTGACAACTTCACGTCTACATATTATATAGTTCATACTTAAAGTAGCAATGCACAAATATCTGTCTCACGAACAGTGCTTAACAGATTCCTGAAATAATAATTAGAACATTTATATAAAAACTTGTATATCTCAAAACATACATCTTAAATCTTGGACAGTGACAAATCTTCATTTTGCTGTTGAAATTATTCCTTTCATTATTTTCTATTAAAGTACTTAAATTTATTTAAATTTAACGACTTTTATCATTATTTTCTCCGATTATAATATAATTATTCTTTTATAAAGTTATTTTTCATTTTTATTGTTTTTCCTAATCTAATTTATGCTTAATTATGCCTCTATCTCTTTTATAAAACTGTATTTTTTATTATAGGATTCAAATGCTTTGACAAAATGGTCGCTGACCAAAGCAGAGTCATCTCTCCTCGCATCCCTGAACCTTGCCATTCCAGCGGTGAATTACTTCAGTGGCCCAATCTCCAAAATTGATCAAATGCTTTGCAAGAGTCTGGATATTGTTGAACAAAGAGTGCCATCTGTTTATCTACCTCCACAAATGGTTAATATTTTTCAACACTACTACTTTTCATTCTATAATATCAATTATCTATGGCAGACATTCCCACAATGTGTTAAATGAAATTACAAATATTAAAAAAATGTAAATTTTCGTGATTATTGAAATGTTATTTAGTATTTAAGTGAGGTTTTCCACTATCATATTGAATATGATCATTTAAATAGTCTTTTAAACATTAATTGATGATATATATATAATTCAGTATAATGAGCGGGAAATAGTATCTATGATTTCTACCATACAGTTCCATAGATCTGTAAATATACTATAGTTAGGCCTCATCTTTGTAAATAACATACCTAAGCATTATATTGAAAATAAAAAATTACGAATGGATATAAATTAACTCTTAAGTAATATATTTTTACAGCCAAATGAAATATTTAAAATCATTATGCTACATATAAAAATAGACAAGTTTTCTACAACCATAACTACAAAGTATAAATGTGATGCATCTAATGTTTTACAAAAAATAAGCTATGGTAATGGCAGATGCGAATATTGTAGTTGTAATTTATTTATTTCACACCTTAAAACATGACATTGTTTTCAGATATATTCCAATGCTCAAGACTACATGAGTTCTCATTTCGTGAAACCAGTCCTACGTAGAGCAGACTCAGTAAAGCAGTTGGGAACAGCTGTTTTAGACTCCAGAGTCACAGCATTTGCAGCCGACACTCTCGACAGTGCCCTAGATAAAGCAGACATTTATGTCGATAAATATCTTCCTCCTGATTCTCAAGATGTTACAGATTGTATGTACATTTTATGAATATTGCAATTATTGCAGATTAGTTTTTTATCCATGTTTACATGTCTACTAGAAGACAGAACTATTCTTATATCTATATTGCATTGTGTCGTATCTATTCTTTACAGCATATTATACATCAATACCTCAGAACTAAAATTTAAATACTTTTAAATGTAGTACAACATTGTTTATATTTTGCTCATATAATAATATTTTATTGGTTAAATCAATGTAAATCATAAAATATGAAAACCAACAATCAAAGCCTTGTGACATCATATTCATGCTATTGAATATATTTAACAATACTATTCCACTTATACCATCAGTAATTTAACTTCTCATCCACATATTACAATCAATAGTTTTTAAATATATTCAAGAAAAAGCATAGTTTTACAAAATAGATCATAATTTACCATTTATCCAACTAAATAATTTGAAAAAACTAAGATTACAGTTTCTGAAATCGGAACCTAACTTAATTCTAGGCTTTTATTTCATTCATTCATAGACCATGTTTCCACTGCAACTGGTTAGGGATAGTCAAATACTTCATCCACTACCTGTAAAGTTCCGCCCATAATCATGAGATTGTCCGTACAGGTAGTCCTCGACTTCCAACCTATGCGACTAATGACTGAGAGACTTTATGGCCACAATCAGCGATCGGTTACACGCCTACACCAATTCATTGTTTTAATTTTCTGAAACAAATTTTAAACTCTCTGTATTGTAAGCATTTTTAAGCCTTTCTGAAATCTCTACAAAATAAGCAAAGAAATACTATTGATTTGAAAAGAAAAACTATGGTAATTATGCGATATAAAAAAAACAAACGAGCGGGAAACAAAAAGTTTATATGTAGAACAAACACCTGCATTTTGTATTTTCATATGTTTCAATTTTCCTGGAGCAAGTTTTTTACTTAATCTTAACAAATGTGAAAATAAAAAAATCAAGCGATACGTAAAGATATATGAATATCGGGAATGCTAATGATAAAGAAAATAAAAGTAAACTCTAAAATTAATAACAAAAAAAAAAAAAACCATAGAAAAATCTAATAAATGACAGTGATGATACATTAATTATAAAGAACATAGAAAACAGTCTTATAATATTACCATGTACTATAATTTACATATGTCCTGAAATTATTACATAAGCCGACTTAAGACCAGATCGACATACAATCTGTTTATCGGAACGGATTGTGGTCGTAAGTCGATGACTACCTGCAATCAACCAACCGGCTCAGTCTATTTTGCACTTAAATTCACTTAGGACTTTTTAGCCCTGAATTCAAGAACTACATCGAATATCAATTCATCTCCATATTTCAGACTATAATATACATCAAAAGCCTACATTATTTGACTATTTAACATTTTCTCCAAATTTTCTAACATTCAGCAGAACTAAATTTGAAAGCATCTTTACAATTTGCACAAAATTATTCATTAAAAACTACTAAAAAAAAATTAAATTTACATGTAAAAACAAGAAGTAGTATCTGGCAACTTTCTCTTATATTTCAAATATTGAATCATAACTTCTGTGATCCATTCATCTGAATCTGTAAATGCTTTCAATTTCTGTACAATTCAGATAAATTCCATTTATAGTAACCGAACTTTGTATCAGAATGATACCAACTAAAAAAAGATATTCCTTGAATGTAGTAACATACTTTCACGATTGAGACTGAATATGTTATACGTGACTAAAATATGTGATCCAACATGAGGCACGTAGACAGATGCCAATTAAATGTATTATTATTTACTGCATCAAAGTTTTTACCCTCCTTTAATAGTAATAAATAATCTATTTAGTCTGGACTTCGTGAACCCAGTATATGAACCGCACCTGATCTAAGCATGCTCGTCTCAAAATGAACTTTGCCTACTATTAAATGAAATAAATGTCTAACAACCAAAGTCTCTCTCTGGCAGACAAAATAATTATTCATAATTATTATGAATGTTTTATTTATCGTTTGACTTGCAATGAACTCGTCAATTATTTAGCCACACTTTATTGATTTTTCTATCATTACACAAAATAATATTTATCAAAAGTTACAAGCGTTTAATTTGTATAATACAAAGTTTATTTTACTATCTTTTGATGGTATGTCACTAATTATTAGGTATGATATTTTATGAGTACTTTATCTGTTTATATAATTGCTAGATTGGTCATTATTACCTAAATGTGTCAGTTATATCCAGTTTGAACCTTATCTCAATTGTCTATAGAAATATTGCAACATTTTACGCCGGTCATTTAAAATAAAAGATAAAATTGATGACTTTGGTGTTAAATGTAACCGCAACAGTCTATAGTATTGAGAACATATTGAAAGAATGCATTAAGTCAGCTTTTGGGAGATATTATCTATTTGAAATGCCAAAATGTATACAATTTGGTATCCTAGAACTAGCCTGGCCAACCCAAATTTCCCCAAGGACCGCATTAACGTTATAAAATGTTCCATAAATAAGAATAATTACAACTTTTTCTCCCAATATTTTTTTTGATATATCTGGTCCAGATAGTATGAAATTAATACTTTAAATGTGATCATCTCAGAACTTATTTTGTGACATAATGCTTTCTGTCTGGACACACTCAATATATTTTTATCGATAAATCTGGATTAACAATATTTGTCAATTAACTTTCACATTCAGCAAATTAATTTCTTTTTAACCAAGATGCATAAATAGTATCTTAGTTAATATAAAATATATAAATAACAGTTAGATCTACTATAATTAAATCTGTTTAAAGTGGAGCATAAAAATCTGCAAAATATGAATACTAGTAAATTGAGTTTCACAAAAAAAAGTTCTTTTTCTTTAACTTCCATACTTTTCAACTTAATCACTAAGGAAATATTTTTTTATAATTAAAAACCGTTTTTGTTGTTATTTCAGCTAAAGAAGTACGCGAAGATAAAGCCGCGGCCCATGAAGAATGTAAGGCTGGCAGACAGAAGGCAGTGCACACTATCCAGCACGTAGACAGGCTTTCGAGGAAACTACAAAGAAGACTCACACGCAGGACTCTTCTCGAAGCCCGAGCACTCAAGGAACATACCACTGAGGCTATTCACGTTCTCATCTATGTAGCAGAGCTGGTGAGGCATATTTAAAAAATTATAACGACTATATATTATACATACTATGAATACTTAACACTTCCATAAGTTGAAATATCAAATAAAATCAATATTAAAATTTATTTTTGTTATTTCCTAAATCAAGCCACTGTTTCTCTTAACTAAATCCTTATTTCAATTGTGAAGAAAAATAGTGGCATGGTTTTTGCTGTATCCTCAAATACACTGACATACTTATCATCATTTTAAGTCAGTATTTCTCTATCTTGCTAGATGGCAACAATGAAAAGCCAATCCGTTGCATGTAATTAAAATAATCCAGTAATCATAAATACAAACAGAACATAAAATTTTATCAAAAACTAAAATGCTTTTTATTTATATTATAGATTGCTACTGATCCCAAACTGGCTCTCATCAAAGCCAAGGAGCTTTGGAAGTCACTGAGCAAAGATGAGCCAGAAAATCAGGCGAGGCCAGCCACTTTGGAGCAGCTCATTGTGATGCTCACAAGGGAATCTGCTAGAAGACTAGTCCATCTCATCAACTTCTCCACCCATGGAGTGGCAACGATTCCCCAGTGAGAAATCCACATTATACATGTTAATTGATTTATAAAATCATCAATTTCCATATATTGGATAGATCAATGTTTGTTATGTCTTTTTAGATAACCTTTGATGAACTCACTAGTTGGTCTTTTATTTTCTTATTTTTATATCATGATACCACCCATGATGGATCACTATATTGCACTGTATTACAAGTTTTGGTTTCAATCCCACCTTTAACAAAATGTTAATGTTTTTTTTATTTGGTTTTATGGCAAGGGCTAAAGAATAATTATACTTAATAACTAATCTTTTTGAAATCATTAACTTATATCCACATTTCGAAGTCCATGTGATTACAAAGGTAAGCAAACAATTGATGTTAAATTTAACAAAACATTTCTATTGTTTCAGCACTGCTGTCCGTGGCATAAGAATCGTTACAGAACAGTTCCTCACGGCTACTGATAAGCTGATCAAGGTATTTCTTCCATCTTTCGACTCAACAAATCCGCCCCTGTATTTTCTGCAGCCAGCGTCATTTTATAATTTGATTATGAGAGGCTTCAGAAATGACTTTGACATTCATGTAGCGTTGCTTTTGGGCATGCGACAGAACGGATTTTAATCTCATGTATCTGTTTGTAAAATTATTCCATTAAATGTATTTTTAAAAATACTTTTTGTTTAATTTGTATTATAGTATTTAAAACATTCTCTCAACGAAAAATATCCTCATTATTTTACAAAATAATTACAATTTAAGTAAGTTTTATTAAGGCTAATTATTTAAAGGTTAAAATACAATATTTCTTAAAAGAGGAAATGTATAATATTAGTTTTTACATTTCCACTGTAATTTAGAGAATAAATACAATACCTTGACTATATGTGTATATGAGCCGATGTATACATAATACAAAAGATTAAAGGATGATTAATTTTTCATAAAGTTAGGAAAAGGTTATCTGTAACATTGAATAACTTTTTCAATTCAGCTTTATATTTTAATTTTAGAAGGTGCATTTGGAGAAAGCAAAAAGAAAAGTTTTGAAAGAGGTTGTTGTTTTGAAAATTCGCCTAACAGTTCTCCTTGTAGAATTACAACAACACTCTAAAGTTATTTTGGTAAGTCGACTCAAATCATTTAATTTAATAACACTACACATATTATTCAAAGATGATTTAGAAATCACAAAAATATTAATTTTCTTATTGTATTAAATTACGAAAATGGAATTTGACTTCTAAATGCCTCATTTTGAAATCTTACATACGCAATTTGTTGTAAGAACATGCTAGTTATAAATACTGCAATATAGTGAAACTTAACATAACGACGACTAGAGAAGTAGTGCTGCTTCTTCGGTATAACTGTAGCTTGACACGTTCATGATGAGTTAATTGTTAATATTTTTTTAAATTCTCAGTAAGAGATAAAAAACATAAACAAATACAATCGATTAAGCGACTTTCATTGCAATTTTTGCAAACTCTTAGATAAAGTCATAATCAAATAAACTTTGGTTTGGTCACCAGCTGTGCTATAATCTAATACTGTCACAAACATCAAATGGCATTTTCCTGTTTGTATATTATTGAAAGAGTTCACGGTTATATCAGCAATAATACATATTTTAGTATTCCACTGAGTACTGATATTTGTTTGTCAATCCTATGAATTAGAATCGTTGTAACTATAATAGATGGAAATAATGATTTCTTGTATAATTGAGGATTTTCTCCTCATTACAGCCAATCAAATTACTGTATAATCTTTATTAAAATATTTGTTTTATTATATTTACTACTTTTCTGTTTTAGGAACAAATAGCTATGTTCATAGCTGGAAATTCGGAAAGGGAAAAGCGACGAACGCCTCGGTGTCACCTCAGAAACAATCATCTATTTAATGCTCACAATGTTATTAATGGTGTCAACTAAACAGAACTCATGTTAATCAACCCAATGACTATCATTTAACATTCAAAATTTTATTATGTTTAGTTAGATAGTGACAAAACCATCCTTGAAATCTTATGAGAACAATGAATGTTAAACACATTAAATTATCATTATTAATGATACATTTGATTAAAACAATTGCAATTATTACACTTTTCTCTTTAAAATTCAGCATCTTCAAAAAAACTGTTACAGCACAGAGAAAATTCTCTATGAATATTTTTTTCAGTAATGCTAAAACTTAAAAAGTTTGAAATGAAATATAGATTTTTCAAATTCAATGTTAACATTTACTAGCTCATATATAATAGATAATAATTATGTGATTCACAGTTAAACAGTTCAAATAGATTATTTTTATTAATGGCATTAACATTAGTTTCTATTGACATACATTTTGCTTCAATCGAATAATTATATTCAATCATGAATAACCTTTATAAGTATAATTTAACATAACTATTAAGCCTATTGAAAGTAAATTTGTTTTAAGGCCAAATGATAATATTTCCAACGAAATAGAAAATATTGTTTTGTGCAAAATAAATTTCAAAAGTTTCTAAATATTTACTGTTTTTCATAATTTCAATTTTGCAACATTGTTTTCTCAGCTTTACACCAGTTTTTTCCAGTTGCAGTAAGTACTCTTAAGAAAATAATTAATTTTATCTTTATATAAACGCATTTTATAAACTTTTTGTGTAAAAATACACATTCTAATTATTTGTAGGCATTCCTTGTAAAAGCAATCACACATTAATTATATGAATAATTTATACGTATCATAAAGTGGAACATATGGATTGAAACAGTATGAGAATGACCAAAAATTTAATATTTGTATAAATATCATAATGATATATTTTAACAGATATTTTCAAGAATTTTGTTTCATATTGTATTATTTCATGACGGTGTTACCAAAAAATTAATCTGTGGCAAACATTATTCATTTGAAATTATTATAAGAGTGTAGAGAATAAACCTATTTTAAATAAAATGAAATTACCATTCATTAATTACACCCACATTTTTTATAATGAATATTATTGTTATTGACTAATTTCTTTTCTGTATTTTAACTTTTACATCATAACAATAAATCAATGTAAAATTACAAAATTTGTTGCCAGCCATATGATTTTTCGCCTACTGTGGAACTCTCACATTTAATTTTGTCTAAAAATATCAACTAACAAAGTTTACTCAAATCTTGTAACTGGAATCGGTTTAAAGTGGGCTTCAGTTATACAAGTGTCTTTATATTTTATTTAAGTAATAATTAACAATATCATATTTTTTTTTACATTTACCTTATAATTATTATTGGTAGTCTCTCAATCACCTTTACTGGATGATTTTTTCACTTACACCAATTTTATTGCTCAGATGTACATACTTTATGAGTGTTATGTGTATTGAAATACTTAAAGTAATAAGTTTTCTTATATTATAAAAAAACATATTTTTAATATTTGGGGCACCATTGGTTTATTACTCACATGACATTATTTTTTATTATTATTTATCAATAAATTATTAAGGGATATTTATTATGCTAACCAATAAATACAACTTGTAAAAATATCTTGGAAAAATAAAATTTAAAAATAACTTGAATGTGTGTTGTTTTCATTTTTTTACATTCACCACTCTGATCTACACAATTTGAAGATCTGTATCTTGCCAAATATTTTTCCTGCAGATTGGTTTGTTAACCAATCGTATAACTCTTTAATCATTCATGCTCTGCATAAACAGACATTAAAAACATATTTAATATTTTTTTATATGTACAACTAAGAGCAGACAGAAATTTACAGGTGCAAATACCTGTCGGTTTGGCCATAAGAGAATTTTTATTTAATAGAGTTACCCTTGCAAACACTGTTGAATTTGTTACAAAACACATATTATTTAATCATTATTTTACACAAACATGTTGTATACAATTTTTGCTTTACATAATAAACTTTAGTTACTTCAGTGATGGCCAAAAATAAGCTTGTTATATTATAATGTATAAGAGATAGCCACAACAGTTATAATATGTTTAGTTGGTTACATTAGATTATATTCTTTATTTCAAAAATCAAGTTACATTCCCTTTACAATTCACAGAATAGTCATAATAATACAATATTTTTTTATTTGGCGACACACGTTGCATCTATTTCCATTGAAAATAATATTTACGTTTGTCTTTAATCGGGTAAAATATTTTTTAACTGAAAACATGGCGTAGATATAATGTAACAAAATGTATTTGATATACTATTATTTACCTGTCTGCTGTCTTTAAATCTGCTAAATCATCAAGTCATCACATGCACTCAAGAATCATAAATTAAACTGTGTCACTAGTCAAAGTTCAGACATCATAATATTATAGTGATGTGAAACCAGTGGCGAAACAGCTTATTAGAGTATTTATAGATTTTTTTTTTGTATACATTGATAGATTAAAATTTAAAAATATGAATGATATAAATTAAAGAAGTAGAAATCATATTACTACTTGAGATTTATCTTGTATCATATAAATTTCAAATCACGCGGAGAATATGAATCTCGTAGATAAATACATATTGTTTCACGGTTACGTTACAAATTCCCAACCCACTGCATGCATATCCTCCATCTAAATATGCACATAATATTGTAAGTAATAACCAGACAACGGTAACCAGACGACTGCACTCATGACAGCTACCCACCGTACAAGTGCTCGCAAGACAAGTGCACGCATAAACAATCGCGCACTTGACAAGAGCTCACAAGACATCTGCGCACATATTAATGTGTTCACACTAACACAGAAATTAATATTAAGACAATTTATACTTAATTTACGTTATTATAGTATAGGTACATTTTTAATATTTTATTGAAATAATACATAAAGAATGTATTATATTACGTCATATTGTAGGTGTTTTTAAGTTGAATACCTTTTTCATTTTCATAATCCGTATTATTTACCTGTTTAGAAGACTAAGCATTAATTGAAGGGGATATTTCTAAAGTGAACTCATTCCATTATGACAAAATGTAATTAAAAAACTATTTAGCATGCAAATCAGTAGAAAAAAATTAAAACTATTGAAAAACATAGTTATTAATAAAATATTTGCTCAAGATGTTATCTTTTAAATTTTGACATAGTGGAATAAATTCACTTTGGAAATACCCCCCTCAATTATTATAGACATCAACATATTTGTGCACATTTATCTTCGATCGTGCCTTGGAAAAAGTAAAATAATAATTATTACCGAATTATTTCGGCAACACTGGTTTACCATTACTGGTTGCCTGATAAGTTACCACACAATGAGTCATGCTTACAAACTATCATACCGCATGTATATAATCTATGGAAGTACCTATCACCAATCTACTTATTCCAAGAATTTTTTTTTATGCTTTGAACTTTGAGACGGAGGTACACGTAGCTTCATTTATTTTTCTTCTCGAACGTGTTTGATAATAAATTATCGCATGATATTCTGCATACATTAAATAAAAAATAATACAACTCGTATGTTTTAGAGTTTTTATGCGGATAAATTTTATCATCTCAAGTGCACATGTCCAACTAATTACATAATCTCATTGAAGACCGTTGCTAACTAAAATGCTTACTAATTACAACCACGACCAAAAGATTTGTGCCGTGGCCTAAAGAGAGACAACAAGATACGTCGCTTTTTAAATTCAGTGGAACCTAGACAGATTTAAAAATATAAGCAATGTAGGTATGCAGGTCATATGTCCAGCTGTCATTTCCATGATAAATTATAATTTTGACAGGCACATTGCCAGCAGTGGAAGAGAGCAGTGCCTTTAACAATTTCACTGCATTTTTTTTAGGAAACTTAAATACGGCTGACATAATTATCATGACAAAAAAAGAGACCTACCAGATGTGACCAAATAATAAATGTATGGCGACCATAAATATCTTGCATGACATCCGTGCGGTAATAATACAACGTAAATATGTATGTAGTAAAAAAGAGATCCGTCCACTCATGCATATATACGAATACGTGTACACATGTCGACAATACGAGTGAATATTTACTATACACGCAGCAGAGAAAGGTTGAAGTTTACCGGTAGCATTCAATCCGACTCGATTGTCATGGCTGACTGCCTGCTGTGTGCGTAGTTTTGATTAAATCCATGCACCATAGAGAACTTATCTGAAACGCTGAACGACTGAACGTCCGCAGTGTGCGCGAGTCAAACCCTCAAATATTCATATCGGTGCAAAACGCTTCTTCCAATGCCGTTGTAACGGATTTCAATAATCTAATATATAATAAATTTCAGTTAAAATATGTACCTGATATTCTCAAACTTAACCTAGAGGATCCCGTTTCTTGAATATGGTAACCAGACAACTGCATCCAAGACAGCTTTTATTATCACCTATATAAAAACATTTAAAATTGAAATCACAAAATGCCTATTATCTCAAATCTATTCATTTGTCAGTAAGTGAATATGTATTATTTAAATAAAATTTGAAAATCTATAATTACGTAAATTAAGTATAAAATGTCTTAATATTAATTTATGTGTAGTGTCAGCACTTCAATATGTGCACAGATCTCTTGTGTGCGTGGTTATCTATGCGTGCACTTGTAATGCGAGCACTTGCCATGCAAGCACTTGTCCGGTGCGCAGCTGTCACGGAAGCCTTTATCTCGATGTCGACACCCGAGCCCCTACGAATTGGAGGCGAGGCCAAAATATTCATAAATATATATATAATCACATATTATGTCAAGTTTAACCCTACTATCAGTCTTTCCAATCACTGCACCTAGTTATAAGGAAGTGAATATCAACCCCTACGTAATATTTAAGTAAAACTTCATACTTGCTAATAAATATCACAACATCGAACTCGGTGCACTGTCCGTCCATATTTAAATATTTATTTAAAAATCAATGTTAGATCACTCGACCCTGACCGATGCTTTATCGAAAATCTAGATAAATATCATCCTACTCGAACGAAATGTCAATATTTATTTCCACGAATTTAAAAAAAAATCAAAATTTTTATTTTCATAGTGTATATAAAAATAACGAATATAGCGATACTATCAACGTCTTAGTAATCTATTATCAGATTTACAACGTAACAAGTACACACGTACTAAAGGTGCTAAAGTCTACATAGACTTTAGATAGTTAATGATGATAAGATTATGGTAAATGCGTAAATTCATCAATCAATATTACGATTAATTATCTTGCTTTATTTGAAATATTTTTTAAATTGTAATTATAATTTACAGGACCGCTTCTTCATATTACACTGCTCATTCATACACGACTGGACCGATTTCGCTCACAAGAACCATATTTCACTCGTACGTTTTTGACTAAATTTTAATGAAAAGTTAAAGAAAACATTTTTTCAATGTCACAATAGCACCAAGAAAATAATTCGTCGCCATTTTTCCCGTACCATAAATATTATACATTACAACTTCGATTATCCAAATTTCCAACTATCTCGAATTGAATTTAAAATATTGGATTTGGAATTTTTAATTTTGTAGATTTTTAACCTCCTTAAAGATGTATAAAAAAATCACAGTGAAGATATTAATATTACACAGTTCAACAATCGTACAACGTTAGCTCAGAGTATACATCTATGAAAAAATCACAAAATGAAAACGTTGAAGAATGTCTCTTCATATGGTTCACGCAAAAACGATACTCTGGTCAGCCAATATTTGGCCCAATTTTGTGTAAAAAGGCGATATTTTTCAATACCAAATAAAACGGAGATCCAAATTTGAAGCAACTTTGGGTTAACTTAAAAAATCAAAAGGCAACATGGAATTAGATAACTGGAAATATCTGCGGAAAAGATTTTTTGCTGGCTTACCTTCAGCAAACATAAACGCGTTAAAGATGGTTGTGGAAAAATAAGGATACGATAAAGAGTTTCTTTGTAATGCGGATGAGTCGGGAAAAAGTACCCTGTAAATATTTAGCATCAAGACGTGAAAATACTGAACCGAGGTACAAAAAATAAAGACAAAAATGTATACCAGATTTGGTGACTTCAAAAAGGAAAGCTAATTTTAAGCAAAAATAATCAATGATTATTTTAATTCTAATGATTAGAGTTAAATTTTAAATGCACATATTTATGTATGTACGCATATTTCGATTAAAATATTCACAGTATGTAGATATGTATATTTTGCTTTCTCTTTTGATTATAATTATGTTTTTTCGATCATCCGCACTACCATCATCCCTAATTAGTACGGATAATCGACGTTCTACTGTACTTTATTAAATTATGCTCGCATATTACTAATAAGCCATATGACTTTTTAAAAATACATTATAATGTTATTGGACGATGGTAAAACTCAAACCGTCCTATTCTGCGTTTCCATAAGAATGATTCATATCATAAATAGTATACATGTTTATACTATGCGTTGATAATACATACACAATACCAATTTTTGATAGATTGGCCTCGTCGCTTGAACTTTACTTCGAGACATGCGGTTGGAATACCTATAATCTTTCAGGAAACCTTTAGCAAGAAACAATAAAAGCAAAGTTCACTGATAATAATCTTTGATTGCAAGCAAAGTGACAAACACTTGTTCATTTGTTTTGCCACTTTACAAAAAAATAACGAATTAACCAATGAAATATGATTATATCACCCACCGTTATTCAGTAAATAAAGAATGCAGCTCTTAATTCTTTTTAGGTCGTAGATGAAATTCTGAACTACACTCGTACGTTTTTTTTTAAGAAAACCATAGACCAGATAGATGATATATGGAAAAAAATACTGTCTTTAAAATATCATCGCTATGGATGTCAATTTGCTTAGTTTTGAAACGAAAATATGATTTACATACCTTTTTACCGCCTTACCCTGCTGTCATCAATCTCTAACGAACTACACTGCACTCAAATGGATCGTAGATTTGAATCGTTTACCCTATAAAATATCAAATTCATTGCTGGATAAAGACTCCTTACCGTAACTAGTTTAAATCCTCTACGTTCTGCACAAAAAGAATTAATTGTTGGTTGATTATTTTTCCCTTCCCGCTTCCTTTTGGGGTTTCTGAATAAATTCTATTATATCGCATTCTTTTGTTTCCTCCCTTATTCATAAATTCCTCTTTTTTCTTACTGCACAGCGCCCAGTATACACATCGCCTATCACAGAGAGCTTAAAAGAATCTAAGGGTCCCTGGTTCGCGTAGATAAGCGATAACGGAAAGTACAAAATATGTATTCATTTTGGATTTATTGATTCAATGTCACTCGATATTGAAGTTTAAATTTATAGAATTATGTATGCATTTACATATTATAAAATTTGAAATCTTTCTAAAAAATTGATAATGTGATAATTATCTCCTCTAGTACAAATGAATATAATACGAAATTATATTAATACGTAAAAATATTTTTAAAAATGTATATTCCTGAGAACTATAATTTATTCTAAAATATCTTCAAATATTGTTCTAATTATGAAAAAAACATCTACCCACCGGGATAATTTGAAAAACAAAATTATTGCAACATGTTGGCGTCATAAATTATTAGCATGTACCCACGCGCACACGTGGATTTGTTTTATTAGTCAGTGAAATCGCGATCAATACGCGATCGAAATAATTTCGTTTTTTTTTCGCTTTATCATCGAACGCCGTAGAAATTCTAGCGTCATATTTAAACTACATAAGCCAGTGATATCTGATACGAGAATCAGTTTGTGAGAGTGTGTGGTTGATTTTGTCTGGCATACAACAGTCAGTTGTTGTGTTGAACTCGTTTGACTCGCTGCGTTTTTCAGTGTTGTGTATAAAATTTGTTATATTCTGAAATTATATTACAAACTCGGTATTTTTTTTACTGATAAATTATGTGAGTAACTTTTTATTAGTTTTCTATCAAAATTATTTTTCCATATAGCAAGTTCTGCCAATAAATAGGTTCATAGTTTCATACCAATTTATACGATTTCATAGCTTGAAACCGCACATTCACAGACTACAAAATATCATATTGCATTTATGATACTAGGCAAGATTTCATGAAACGCTACATACATATTTACTACACACAACTTCTTAATAATTAAATGACTTATAACGTTCGAAACCCAGAATTATACGTATTTAAGAAGTTGTTTACTGTGTTAGTTGGGTCCAAAGGTGATAAAGTATACGACTAATGACTCGAAACATTATAATTTATAATTCCTTGATAATAGGCCCATTAATTGCACAAATGGCCATCATCTAATAATTAGATTCTAATTGTTATGCTGCGTTAAATTTTGCTTCGTCATTTTGCAACTTCTGCAATGTCGTGCACTTGTCCAATTGGAATCTCCATAGACAATTTATATAAGATCAATCTTCAGGATAATCAGCTGTTTTTCATTTTTTTAATCCTTTTCTCTATTATTACTGTCCAAATGTAGTGAACCCACAAAAACAACATTTTTTTTTTTTTTCATATTTTTTTCATATCAAATAATAATCAATTTAATTAATAATACTCTTAACTACCTGTTTAATATTTTCAATTAGAATTCTTCAGTAAATATTTATTCATGAAAAATTAATGCCTTATTTTTATAATTCGTTTTTTTTCAGTCTTTAAACAATATGGCAACCAATGGAAATTCTGCGGCTTCTATTGCTGAAGTCCCTGCACCGGTCTCCCCTTACTATATGGCATCTTTTGAACATGTAATGAAGTTTCCCGTCATTGAAGCTGCTTACAATCAGGGAGCAGGAATTTACGAAAAAGTCAAAGGTAATATTGGCCATAGTAAAAATTAAGCCTAGACCTGAAATTCATCAACTGGCGAATGTGAATTGTTTTGTAATCGCTATTATATTCTGACTTTTATAACAGTGCACGTACGTCATCACGGTATTTTTGTGAACTACAATGGTCCCCTTCGTAT
>JAGVSQ010004547.1:0-19204 GCA_022683975.1 Rhyacophila evoluta | reverse complement strand
GGCTGTCAAAATATTTAAAATATGAGGCACGGAACGTTCCGAGTCTGGCAGATAAACGCTGGAGTACACAATCACGTAATATTACGGGTCCCGCAGGCCAAGTGTTAATACAAGGGGCTTTAGAAAATCGAATATCGACGTTTTTAGTTCTATATGTTATAATATAATGCAAAACGCATAAATAATTTGTAGGTTAGAATCACTGATTTCAGAATAACTAACATATCACATATTTTTGAAAGAATGGTGTGTAGTATATTACAATCTATGGTTATTATTTATTTTATATTTGGCATCGTTGTCTGTATTGCGTTAAATTCCAGAGAATATCAGGAACAAAAGCGGCGAACTGCACACTTCACACATGTATGCACGGCAATAAATTAATGGAGTCGTCGTTTCGATTCTGATTAGGAAATTCCAGTAAATGAATGAATAAGGCACATAATAAAGTATTGATACTCTTTATGTGGGCAGCGTGGCATACATTTTAAAGATTTACACCGAACATATGGGAGGAATGACGAGTAATGAGCTATGATTAAAACAATGCATGTTTTTGCTACTACAAAAAATGTAGCCCAAGAATAGTACCTAATACATGCCTTACCCATAAAGTGAATAGCAAATAGACGTAAATATCAAACAAAAGCAATCTATCGCCTGATAAAAATGTCTTAATTCATCAAACCCGAAAAATGTTAAAATTGTTGTTGCTGTAAGACTTTAATAACTTAATATGAATGATTGGCTATAGACAAAATTAATCATGCAGCTATCAAATTCGTATTTTAAGTATACATTATTAAAAGTAAAACTGAAGTGTTTTTACTACCGTTAATCTTTATATATATAGTAGACAACTGATTCTCGTCGAAAGTCGCGGAGTTTTATATGCTCCATATTTAGAGCAGACGTTGTTAAATAATATTACATTACGGCGAAACCGTTCGACTTCTCTGGCGTAAATTTTAAAATATATTTTACGAAAATCTGTTTTTATCTCTTGCAATATATTGTATACAATATGTTATAGTTGGAACATTATATTGAATATTTTCTAGTTACGTATTATTGTATTTATATAGTCTCCCCGGTGATTTAGAGGTTAGTTTGCGGGCTTGGCAATACAGGGAATGCAGATTCGTTTCCCACATCCGTCAGATTTTTAAAAAAATCCAAAAACGCAGGAGTGGATGGCCATTGGGTTGGGCAATTGTATGACAAAAAATTCTCATGAAAAATAATTCGTCAAGACGTCTTCACACTAATAGTGAGTATTTTCACACCGCTTAGATCCATATACTCCACTTTCGGAGCCAACATGGTACAAATAAAGACTTTTATATTTAATTTGAACTCGATTGGGCGCCAAATTATCTTCTCTACAAACGAAATTAGCACTATTAAAAGTAAAATAATGTAACTATAAATAGCTATTAATTAGAATCCATTATTTAGCGCTCTGCTTTTGCAAATCGGCCCTTACCTACGCAGGGATTAAGACACCTGTGTGCAATGGAGAGCCTTTTATTATTGAAAAACGGCGGGCGGATATTCGTCCACGGAACAGATGTTTTGAAAGATGCAGGCCTGCCATTGGTCCATATGAGCGACAGCTGCAATGCGCCGGCGCGTAGGTATGTTTTTATTAACAAGAAGACCCTGCCAAAATGCTTGAACAAAAATATAAACAACAATAAAATTTTGAAAATATAGTCGATTGACGATTATCTGTGGTAAAGAGTGGATACTCCAACCAAAATAATTGAGCATCATAGTAATCCAAATTAAGTTGTTGTATATTTAAACATTAAGTGTGTAGTTTAAAATAACATTGCATAATAATTATTACTTTTATGGTACCGTTCGTTACACCCTCGTAATATTAAACTAATTAAAAAAAAAACTTCCGTTAATAAAATTTAGAATAGGTCTCACAATTTTTGTAAGTGTATTCGTCCATCCCCGCATGCATGAAAGGATGCGAAATATTGGCTTTTAGCGATTTTTGGAGGAGTCCTTTATGACATATTTACTATGATTTTGGGCTTAAGTCTTAATATTCAATAGACACAACCTTGAAGTACGTGAAGACTAAAACTAGTGTTTTATATACCCAATCTGATTGATATTATTTCAATAAGTTATTTGAGAAAAACGATTACATTGAAATGGTAGAAGTCCGTTATCCAGGTTGCAAGTTTCAAATGCTATTTTTTTTAAAAATGAAAATGTAAATTTGGATACTAATTAGGCAATTGCAGCATAGATACTTTCGGTAGGACGTATATTAAGTTGTATACATTGTGATCATCGAATGAAATTAATACAAATATAATACATTTTTCTTTCCTACAGTCGATATGTTTCGATTAAAAAAATATGTACTACGAAATTAAATAATCGTTCGTGGGGAATCATCTTTTGAGTTCAATATCAATAAATTCCTCTAAGTTTCATTAGTCGATAGTTTAACTATACCACATGTACTCGCAAATATGTATATGTGTACTCCATAAATCAATAAAACTAATGTAGAGAAATCTATCTAAATTATTAAACGCATGTATGTACGTATATCAAACTGTGGCGGTTATTTTTGACATTGTCAATAACTATTGTTTATTTAAAGTGAACGAAAAGCTTTCTAAGTTCCCAGGTAAAGTGTAAATAAAAAAATGAACACCAGGTGTTCTAGAAGTTCTTAACAAAGCCGAACCCAAAAGCGTTAGTGGAACACACTTGATAGGTAAGTATCGTGCTATACATACTAATATTTTTCTGTTGAATAATTAATTATAGGCGTAGTGGACGATTATTTCTAGTTGTTACTTGTACTTACGTTAAAAAATCAATAATATACGTTTATTAAACTCAAACTATCTAATTCCATAAATGAGTATACACCTACAGAAATTGCCTTCGCTTTATTATGTTATAAATCATTATTCTCTATGCATGCTTTCTGAGGTTCACTGTACCACAATGACGTCTATAATATTATAATATATTATTATGTGATGCCACTACAAAACTTCCTCTTACCAAATGCCACTTAATAAGTCACAGATAATTTCGATTCAGATGGTTATTTTTTGGAAGTGTGATTCGAAAATACAGAAATCGATGCGAAAAAGACGAACGTTATTTGCAACCATGCCTGCCCAGATCCTGATTATCTTATGACTAAATATGGACAGAGTATCGAGTGTCGACAGTTTTAGATACCCAGAGATACATATTACGGGAGATGGCATTTCGCAAAATAGGAATAGGTGGAGCAACCTTCAATTCCATGGGAAATATTTAGGACTACAAACTATACAATGTAAAAACCAAAGGCCGTCTGTTCAATGGATGCATTCTGTCAGCTCTACGTTTGCGAAACTTGGCAATTTGCACTCTAAGCTTTGAGAACAGGTGCCTGCGGCGGATTCTGGGGATTTCGAAAAGAGGAGATAAGAGAACAGACTACACAGCCATTTATCACTGACAAAAAGCGAAGCTGCGACGCTGGACCTGGTTCAACCACATATTGCGGATACGGATCATACAGTGGCTCAACCCAATGGGCATCAAGTCATGTATATTTTGGGTTTTGAAAAAATCTGGTAAATATGGGAATCGAGCCCGTATTTTCCAGCGCGCACACTAACATCTGCGCTGATGGTAATTAATAAGGGACGCGCAAATACTACGCCAGTCGAAATCAACATTAATTTAAGATAACCGATAGATGAAGCGTAAGTCCACAATGAATAAACATTATCAAGAGGAGTGTGTGAATAAAGGTGAACCAATTAAAATGTACACAGTAGTTCGACATTAATAACGACGGAAACATATTTAATAGATAAATTCATAAACTTACCAGTATTTGCATGCGCACTGCTCATAATACTTTCTACATAAAAATGTTTTTTTCAAGACTTTTAGATGTCATCACTTGTCTCCGTTTTATATAAGTAATGTTAGACAGGCATATTATATCGCGCGATGAATAATCAACAACGAAGAAATAGAGTGAACAACACAATAAAACGTAACACTAGAAGAGCAAAATATCTAAAAGACAACAAGGATATAAATCTGCCATGTGAAAAAGACGTTAATCTGGTTTTCGGTGGCGTGACGGTAATTGATACACCCAAGTATGTATTCAAGTAATTACGTCTTGTAGATTGTCCAATTCGATTCGTGCTACAACTATATGCAGACTAACACGTTTTTTCTCAACAGGAGATAAAATGATAATATAGCTATATTATTTGTAAAATACACGAAACAACATGAATTGTTCGTTCAGCAACTGAAAGTAGCATGAACATGTTTTTTGTTTTCATTAAACTTCTTATTCTTAATTCAAACTAATCATTTTTAAAAGTGGCAAAATTCTCTTACAAAGACCTGGAGTGTCTCATAGACATAAATATACTACACAACACGCTATAGAGTTTGAAGGAATTGTTATCTTAAAAAATGAGTCTTTCTTCTGTATTTCGATTACCATGACTGCTTAATCGTAATTTTATAGAACAATAAATTGTATTCGTCTATGATAGGATTTCCTTTTTTTCTTTTCTGGCAACTGTTATCTTTCCAATGCATGACCATGTGATATATATTTTTATGGCAGCTCCAAAAGTGAACCATATGGATCTCGACAACATGAATACGACCATTCCAGAAACGGATTGTATGGGTATCCGCATTATCAAAACTTGTTGACAATTTTTTACATGTGAATTAATTTCTAGCCAATTGCTCAACATATTTATTAGGCACCAAATTGTACATCTTTAAACGTGTAGTTTCACCGAATACGCACACATGTGATTTTTAGTAGTCTTCCAAAACATTGTACCCCAGGTAGCTGAAATAAGATGTAGGTCGGATCAAAACTGTCCCAAGACAAAAACAGACCGGAATTTGAAATGTGTAACATTTTAAAACACATACCTACCGATCCATCTAAAACGTTCGTTAGGTTAGTTTACCTACGTGGATGTTATTATTAATGTATCACTCCATACTAATTACTATAGCCGTGATGAAAATGGTCCGCGTGAGATCTGTGTAATATAAAACTACCTTCCCACTGAAGTTGGTGCCATGGTGTCGTCAATCTTCTAATGTGTCATCACACCACACAGTAGGCACATAGTAATGGCGCACGCACACGGACTGCATGCTAAAATACCGTGGGACACAGCCCGTGAGCGTGAATCCGTGACAAACAACGAAAACAATCAAACGTACTCTACAAATTGAGATGAAATTAAGGCATTAAAATTGATATGACGACACGTTTTTTCAAGATGACGTATGATTTGGCGGTCAATATACTGGGTTACTCAGTTTTCGCGACCGTATGAATATATGCATTAGTATTAGTAAAATAATTAAAAACCTACGAGAAATTAAACTCATTTGGGAATTTAGACGTAGCTCTCAGTTCAGTAAAATTCAAATAGAATATACGAGCTAAAAAAAAAATTATAATCCCGTAGAGGAAGTGAGATAATATTGTAATATGTGAGGAGCCAACAAATAAAAATAAAGCAGAGACTTAATTTCTTATGAAGTAATAATACGTACATAATATTATTCAATACAATTCTTAGTTGGCATGGGCGTAACACTAGCACGTAAAATGTGAATTGTGTTAAATATTCTGCGGTCATCGCGGTTGCGGTTGGATACTGTTAGAATGTCTTGACGCTGGAGCTTATCACAGATGAATCACACCACGTCATAGGTAGAGTATATTTTAACGATTCTTATTAGATTTTTAATTTTCCGTAATTTTATTGTGAATTTTATTGTTGTTCACATGTGAATCTAAAGATAATTTCGTGAAAATCGTAAATGATAGATTGCGTTCGTGGTCATAGTTTCCCTGTGATCAGAATTTTATGGCATAATAATTTGGAGTTTCAGATATAAATTTAATAACATATTTATAATTTGACATAAACATGTGTAGTCTCTTTGCAAAATCATTTTTTAATTTGATACTGCTGTATTCGATTTATTGTGGATGTCGCAATTCAACGCTTACATTAAACAATATTTAAAAAAGCCTAAGCTGTAGTCAAACACTGCGGTCCATATTTACTGACACAATAGGGTCAAAATCGATTCGAATAATTGACACCCTGTCACTCATAGTAATATTTAAACACAACAAATTGTTTTCAATATCACGTGTGTCACACATTTTATCGTGAGTTAAATATTTTGATTTGTTGTTTTTATTTGAACACTGCTAAGAAATAACGTAAAATGTTATAAGCAACAATACACTGCTAATGTAACCCGCAGTCTGCGTCACCAGGTTGTGTAAAATCTATAATAAATTGGACAAAATGAAAATTTATTCAATTACGTCAATGTAATGTTATGTATATTATTGTAAGTGGATTATGAAGTTGATTTTGAATAACCCAATTCTTTTTTACATATTATTTTAATATTTAACAGAAAATATGTCCTATACTGCTTAATTACACAGAAGTAATTTTGTATTTTTTCAAAAATTTTCTAAATTTAGAAAAAATGTATTTAGCTATCCAGCAGTTAACCAACGGCATTTTATTATTACAAAAATAAACAATGGCGTCGTATCGACCTGTCAAACGCTTCGATCTCAAATGGATCGGAAGACGCGCATGCGCAAATTAACTGAATATTCTTGGGTGTTCGAAAACTAAGATTTGCAAAAAATTTTCAACAAAAATTTTGTACATGGCATATTTTTTCGATTAAAATATACTTATTATCGATTTTAAGTGAGTTCACGTATTCATATTGATACTTGATCGATATAATTCATCTCATGAGAATGTTGACTTTCCAAGGATAATTGCGCTGCGCTGTACAACAATTCAGTAAGTACCTACGTAATTTATTTATGTATTGTTTTCTTTCGGAAGTTATCTATGGTTGGTGAATTCACGCATGGACTATATGCGTATCAGACCGAAAGGTTCAGTAGAAAAACATTAGTGTAAAGATTGTATCAGGGGCAGTATGTTTATGTTAGCGAAGTTCTTAGTTGGTGAAAGTTTCCTTTATTATAAAGTCGTAAGTGTTTTAAGTTAGTAAGGAAAGCGAGTTACAGTAATTACGCAATTTTATAAGTGATATTACAATTGTGTTGTAGCGTATTCAACATATGTATATTATTATGTAATTGAAAAATGAAAGATGTAAATAATTCCATTCATCTGATGAATATGTCTGATTTAATTTGATATTGATCCAAATACTTTTTCTGGGACTGGATAGGAGCAAACTAATTATCTAAGTCTGTGATTATTGCAAATGACAGTTCAATCAATAATAGACTATGATGATTGAAAGTTTATTCTACAATATTTTTACTAGTCAATGTCACTGTGCCATTTAACAATCATCAAGTGTGCGAATCCAATTTAATAATATCACAAACATATTACCGCAGGATGTTGAAAAAACCGAGGCGAGTATTAATTTAATTTCGAGGTTATACTGTTATACCCGCATATCGTTGCTGTCTGAAGACGATGCAAGCGAGACAGGATGATGCCATATTTTTTATATCATTATATAGAGAAATCTTTCCATATCTGTCAGGGACTTGTGGACAGCATAAATATATGGCGGTGGCTGTTAAACCTTTTCGATGTCAAGTTTGATAAAAATGATTGAAACAATATTGAAAAACAAAGTTTCTAAGGTCATATAACAACAAAATTATATGGGAAGGCTATTATTAAAAAAAGTAAATTTTGATCAAAAAAATATAAAAGCCGTAAAAAGCCTGTTTATAGCTTATAAATATGCCCGCCATTTACTCGCTTCGTCCTTACACCCCCGTTGTATCCCGGATTTTTGATATCTAAAAGTAAAGTAAAAAATATATCGGCGATTTTCTACCATTGTAACCGTTATTAAAAAGTATATAATTTATCGTTTGTTTACTTTACAAAAAAAATTAATCTCGTTCCTAGTATCTAAAGAGAAAGCGTTAAATTTTCATTAGGGTAGTCTACCCTAATCCACTGCTTAGAAAGTAATCGATCTGCACTGCTTTTTTATTTTCGTTAATCGTGAATAAGTGGCCATGTTCCTAATCATAGGAAAGTGCAAATTTATTGTATTTTATTTCATTCACTAAATATACGAAGAGTTCAGTGAACGACCGTAACAAAATCCTTGCTTAGTACACTTAAAAATGCAAATTGCATCACGTCTTCTTTAAATTGAGCATTAACGATACATTTCGTTAAAATATAATTTTAGCTTGTTTGCGAATTTTCAGGAACACTTTTGTACACACTGTTTGCGGAATAACATTCATGTTTAAGTGACAGTAGACAACCACTGGTTTACGGTGACATACATATTATAAAAGATTTGCAGAAGTTACGAATCAATATGATATATGTCACAATTCACGACTTAATTATTTGACAAATGGAAAAAAATGTACTTGTATCAAAATTGCAATGTTTTTGCCTTTATTAATTAACTTTTTCCTGGAAGTGTTCAAGAAAAGGATGCTGTGAATGACCAATACTTCACCAACGTATGACCACCACGAGGCATTTCCAGGGTTCTCTATACCATGGTTTCTCAACCGGTCCGAAAAGTGAGAAAAGAGAAAAGTACTTTTACTTAGTTTACTAAGTTTACTTGGATATCGAGTTTTAATATACTTAGATATTGTTATATCAGCATACGGTGTTGCAAAATTAATTGTTTTGAATAAAAAATAAATTATATAAATATTTATTATTTTATTCCAATGTTGGTGGTCCGCGAAACATTTTTGAATTTTTTGGTGGTCCGCGGATGTAAAGAGGTTGAGAAACTATGCTCTATACAGTAGTTTTTTCCTTTTCACGGATCATGCCAAACCAATACATCCTCTGAATAGTATACGATGGTCTTCCAGGACCAAAATAAATGATATTAGTCTGTAGAAAAAACAGGTATAGTTAAAGCTCTTCCAAATCATCCGCAATACGTATCTTAGATAATTGTAAGGATAGCCGCAATATTATAGTTGCTAGTTATAAGCCGAGGCAGTCGTAATTTGAGGAATAACTGTGTAAACAGTTTATAGTAAACTTGATGATATTCATCAAGCCGAAAAAATGGAGTTTTATTTAAAAATAAAAAATAAAATACTATGCATTGGATAGAAACAAATCTAAATTAAAATAGTCTTAAAATAACGAAAAAAATAATATTATATGATTTCATTTCGCAACATATTCAACAACGAATTTCCTTAAATATTAATATGAATCGAAATCAAAAGTAATGACAAGAGTGAAGATAAATAAAAGCTCTCAAAGACGAGCATTCTGAATTCAAAAATAAACGTTACGATTCAAACCGACAGCGGCATCAATTAATTCCAAGTGTAGAAAAAAAACCGTAGGCGTGTCTATGTACTTTTAATTAAAAGTACTTTCATGACATACGATCATACGAATTAATTAGTAACTTACAAAAATATAAAATCTACGTAATATAGTGAAATCGAATAGTCAACGCTGAACGTACGTTCAGGGAGCTGGAGGTTAATGACATTAATTTGTTTCACGCACGACATTTTTTCATTATGTACTTTGTTAATTTTTGCATGCATTTTAAGCACAAAAAGGGCGGGAAAGAAAGCCCACAATAATGTGCGAATTATTCATTACCTTATGTCATAATATCTACAAATACTATTTATGATAATAATACTCGTACTTAACATCTTGATAAAGTTTTGGTCAACATCCATAATAACACGATTAATGATACTGATGCGTCCATGATTTATTAGCTGCCGTTGTCATAAAATATGAGCAAACACTTATGGATCGGTTGATACCGAATTTCGCGGGTTCAAATCATGCTTTTAAATACAAGCAACTAAATTTCACAAAAAAAATCTGCCAAAACACTTACTTCTTCAGACCATGAAGATTCTTCCTTATGCGTAATTCGGAACGAAGTGGTAACGCCTTCTATGGATTTTAGATTCTGCGGATACTGAAATAGGGGTATGTGTACCATGGTGTCTCTATTTTTTAAGCCAACAAAATACCGATATATTTACAATCTACAGTTATATATTAATATTTCCTTGTATATTGTGGGTGTGTAGATGTGTCCCCAGTAGTTGTAGTCGGTAACGTGCGCGTCTAGCAATCCAGGGAACGCGGGTTCGATTCCCCATCTTTCGGATTTAAAAAATCCAAAAATACAGGACTGGATACCCATCGGGTTGAGCAATTGTCTGACAAACAATTATCGTGAGAAATAAACTGTCAAGACGTCTTCACATTGCGGAGATCCATATCCTCTACTTTGAGAACGAACATGGTATAAGAAGAAGTAGATGTACCACAAATACTGTGGACCATACATTGCGTGTTCGTATCTACGGGGTATTGGAGCGGCTTGAAAAGTTGGTATCTTTGTTAAGGAAAATATAATTCATTAGTAAATACACAATTCTATTAAAATACATTACTTAAAATGTGTTTGATGGGTATGATTCGATAATTGTGTGGTATAATAATCATGTAAAATGCTGTTTCATAGATAAGAAATGTCAACGATTTATTATTTTAACACACTTTTCCTTTTGAAGATAACGTAATATACATGAATAGGCGCTAATATTTGATATCAATTGAATTCGATGTGAAATCGAAAAACATTTGCAATATTGATGAATATATTTGACATATTTCCGTTAATTCTCATACCATCTTGAATCATAAACAATCACAGATATTTACGGAAGTAATGAATGTAATTACTGAAGAAAATTCAGTAGTGTACATCAAAACTATTATAGAAAGAAATACGATTTATTACATAGAATGTGCGATTGTACCAACTTGAGGAACCTAGAATTGAATCGGCATTTAAATAACACAGAGCTATATTTTTACAATTGTTGAATAACTAACTATGTGAACTTATAGCTCATCAGATTTCTTCAAATATTCGACAGTAATTATGGTTATCATACTATTCTCAAGACTATTGAGAAGAAGAATTTCTTTGACATGCATGCCGAGTTCTAAATGTTGTGTCTTCAAACTATTGCGGATATGACTCGAGTTGATAGTCTGATAATGAGCCATAGTTTACACGCTCAATAATACAACTGCCACTTTTTTATCCGCTTAATATAAGCATGATCACCGACAACTCAAACGGCTGCTGGCAGTAATGAATTCAAAAAATGACGTTGGCCGGAGAGCATCAACAACCGCCGTGATTAGAATTGAAATGAATTGGCGCACTCGTTGTTTGGACGAGTCACTTAAATCTTCATTGAGCGGCAAATCGGTGCTGGTGACCTGTTGGCGAAAAGTGAATCTCACAATCAACATAATAATGCGAATAGAGTAGTGTCTGTGATTACATGAATTTCATATTAATTTTCAAATAAGGAATAATTTCTCCACAGAAAACGATACAGGGAAAAATAGTCAACTATTTTCCCACAATTAAAAACATCCAAATTTAAGAATAGGTAGGTAGTTTATGTTAAAAAATAAATTCAAATGAAATGCATGATTTCTGTAATGTGCATGAAGATACATTAAATAATAAATTGGTTTTGCGTTTATTACTCGAATTAAAATGTACTTGTTAGAACTCCGTTCATGTGAGGTTGATTAATCATAGTATATATTATATAGAACTGCCGAAGATAAAGTATAAAATGTCTTAATATTTCTGTTTTAGTGTGCGCAGAAGCCTTGTGCACTTGTCGTAGCGCGGTTGTCAATGCGTGAACTTGTCATGTGAGCACTTGTCCGGTGCGCAGTTGTCGTGCGTACAGTTGTCTTGTTATCAATTATTGAATATTGTATTTTAAAAAATTCATTCAATCAATCAATAAGTCATTATTGAAAGCGACGAGTGTCCGTTTCTAATTGGTTAATATTTACAAAGCTCTTCATTAATACTAATTCAATTATGGAATAATAAAATATTATTAACGCACAAAACCATTGATTATATTATTATATAGCATACAATTATTCCGGTAACATCGTATTATAGATACTGTTAGCGTAATGGAGTGAACCTGACGTCCATGATATATGATTAAAGTCACCATAAACAATCTTATATATTATAATACTCATGCAAAATAAAGCTTTGACCGTTATTTTTAAATTTCATACTGCTTCATAACGTACGAAATAAGCCATGTGTTCACGAAAACATCTCTTCACTTATTTATATACAAAATATGAACAGCTAATAATGTCTCTGTTCTCTTAATAGTTTGATTAAATGTTACATTTTGCAATGTGTAAATGGTTATAAAGGAATATGGAACAGCAAACTGAGCATCTGGTATTTTTTTTATTTGAGAAAAATAATTTAAATTAATACATTTCTTTTCTGGATCGCCGTTAAAAGAGAGAGAGAGCACGTTCGGGAAATACAGTTGACTTTTTTTTTTTAATTTAATACACTTTATAATTTAATATTATATAATATAAAACAACAGTGGGTTAACAAATGCATGCATTAATTAGGTGTTTCTCATGTTTATCATTTAAATTTAAACGGTTACAGTATCACCGATATAAATAAAGGACGTTTCCGATTTGAAATTTATGTTCTCTGCAACCTTTAAATTGAAAATCGAGCGAAGGTAGACAAAGGCGAGTAGAATTAAAAAATATTGGATAAGCATCCAATATTAGAATGTGAAAACCAGAGACAATGAAAGTAGAATTTGGCTTAAAAGTTAATACTTAAAATAAATTATTTGTCACGGGAATAAATTGTTTCCGTTGAGTCTCAAATTATTACAACTTATCGTTTTGTCCTTGCTGCCGAAAAGCGGTCGAAGGGGCTGCAGTGAGAGAGGGACAGAACGCCGAGATGGCGACAATCCTTCAAATTAATTGCTCGTTACTTACTCTCGGAAAGCCGCTTACTTAAGATGAAAGATAATTTAAAAGTGAACTATACTACCAAAATAAAAACATTTTATTTTAATTTGATTTCTTCCCTATCGAATCTCTTTGTAAGGAGTTTCAGATTACTCTCAGGAATAATGAAAAAGATATCTAGGTCTTATAATGTGGCTTGACATGTTCACCGTTGATTGATGACAATGGTTGTTAAAACCACGCGAAGCAAGTAATTCATTGGATTCTACTGATTATATGATTGGCCCTGAGGTCAAACAGGAGGAATGAAGAGCTGTGCAAAATTAAAAATTTAATTTGTACTAAAACAAGCGAAAACATATGCCAACTATAATGTGAGAATAACAGTAATTTCTGTATATACCTTGACGAGTATGACAGCAACGGAGGAGTTAATATATTGAAGCATGTGTTAGGTAAGGCCAAGCCTACGATAGATGTCACGGCGGCAGAGCGCCGGCAGCAGATTATCAGCAACAAAGATGCAAAATAGCTATAAATAAGTGAATGAGCAAGTTTTTGCCACGACAACGTGTTGTCGCTCTGCCGAACTTGCTCACTATTTTGCATGTGTGTTGTTGACGCTCTGCTGCTGTCGCTCTGCCGGCGTGGGATCTATCGAAGCCTTAGCCTAATACGTTGTTTGAGTAGTTCAATTAGCGATGAATTTATAATTACGAATCCAAAACGATATTGAAAGATCGCAATCCCTTTATAATTCTGTTTACTTTTATCGTAACTATTACAAAACATATAAATGTTCCACCTCCATTATGATAAAAGTGTCATAAAATCTCGATGTATACAATTTAACAAGCACAGTGTAATCGTAAAGATTGATATTATATACTTGAGTACATTTCTTTTATATCTTAAAAATATTAAATTCATATTGTGCATTTACGAATATGATTTTTTCGAATTAAGTGTGTATTTATAATTGCAATATTAATCCACACTAATTAGTAAAACCTTACATTACATCCAGTCATTACTAAATATTATGGACATAAAATGTATACATACTGATAAACTTAAGACTCAGAAGCAATGAACCGAGCCATGTCATTTACATATAACGATAAAGCTTCGAAGGGATAAGACATACTGACCGTAGGAATATAGTTTATCTGAAAGCTTTTCTATTATATATAAACTTGATGACAGTACAGTGACTGTGGTTTTGAGGACTAAACTAAATTGAAAGATATCTAATGAAGCCATTTTATATATTGGCTGTAGTGCAGCGGTTTCCAACCGGGGAGGCGTGGATTATTGCCGGGGCGACGTCAAAATTTGAAAAAAAAAATGAAAATGAACGTGTATATATTATTACATCTATTAAAGAAATAAAAGGTGGAGGTGCGGAAAAAAACTTTAGGGAGGCGTAGTAGAAAAATGTTGGAAACCACTGCTGCCGTGACAACGATAGTGATTTAAATGATCTAACCATGCACAAACGCATACTCGAGTATCAACAGTTGTGTGCATACCGATAGCAAAATCATGGCAGTACATATAAAACTGCACCTGCATTAAAAATGCACACTTGTCATTATTTAAAAAATGTGTCGGAATTTCATAAATTCGCGCATGCACTTGTGTGCTGTCACTGTATTATGCAATATATTGGTAATACTTCATATAAAAAATAACACATGTCATTTGCTCTATTTATATTCAAATATAGAAATATTCGTTGAAATAAACTGTGTGTTTTTAACACCTGTTGAACAAGATGCTTCTTCATCACAAACTACCATAACTGTTATAATTATATTATTGTACACTATTAATATTATTTGATTCACATGACATCATATATGTAGAGATATATAAAATGCACGAGGAATGGGCGTAAGAGGTAATATACGTTCCGTCTTTCGCTCCCCGGTAAGATAAGGAACACCACGAACGATTTATAAAGTGCAATGAAACGGCAACTCGTTGCTATCGCGGCGTATCTTTCATTGAAAAGCAGGCGAACCAACATGTCGCTATCGTTTGCTTTTCAGTAGAATTAATAATGTACATGTTTTAAGGGCGACACTTCTAATTCAGTGAAAAAGTGGCAATAAAAAATGACCATCCTCACGATGTTGTCAATTGTCATGTATTTTATTAGAATTCAGTATTCATTTACTTGATGGCTGTAGTGTGGTGGCCCCGGAATACCGGGCAGATAGCAATATCTTCAAGTTAGTATTGCTTTGTATATTATATATGTTTAGATTTATCTCAAATGACAGGCAATTGCTAAAGCACATGTTTTTAATTCTCTTGCGGATTAATTACTGATTCAATTAACCAACGACCACTATGTTTTTAAGATCACATATAGCATACTTTAATCGAATACCATCATAATTAATTTGCAATTATGTGATCTTACATTATTTGCTATCCCTAATTATCTAAATTGAAATAATGAATGATCTAATTGTTATTTTAATAACGAATTTAGTTACGTGAATTATATGCTCAAACTAAAAGATCCATTGCTAATTTTGTCAGACGCAAGTTTATATAAGTATGGACAGGAAAATATCATCGAAAGTTTGCCATATTTTAATCCGATATTAAAAATTCGAATATTTTCAGAAAATTGATTAGAACATAACAAATAGTTTTGAGAATTTCGATCGGGAGTGTGCAGTGTTTTCTTTTCATATTGAAATCATTTAAGAAATGTAAGGTTACTACAGAATTTCCAGAAATTCTCCCACTCTTAATCACCTGTTGCTATGTTTCGAAAAGTTGTTTTACCTCACTAAAGTCTACGGTAAAAAAATTAAAATTAACCCTACAGTTTCTGTGACCTTGTTCGCTCCAATTGTAATTAAGTAGATATCCAGCGTAAAAAAATACTTTGACAAACTGTTTACTGTTGAAGTTGAGACGAATCCAATTCTACATTTTTTTCGATGTTCAAATATATCTTGATTGTTCTTCAATAAAAAATCTATTAAATGAGTATCATACATTTACTTCATTATATTATTGTTGTAATTTCACATTATGTACTATCATTCATTTTATTTGTATGTTGCGCTGTCCAATCAATAATATAGCGTATTTAAACTATCAAAGGTTCTTTTACTTGTAACTATTTTATTTTTATTATTAAGTTTTTACTTAGTCACGCGTGTTCGTTGCGTCTATAAGTGCTAATTTTCTTCGTTGACGCAAGGAAGTACACACTTTTGAAAACCACGGAGTACAGATAATGTAAGTAAGATATTGTATTTAAAACATGAATCAATTTTGTAATAAACAACTTTATTTGAATCTCACTGATTCTATATTGATATCATTCGCAAATAACTGTTCATGTGGAGAATTTTCAAATAGTTCTGATACTTTTCCATTTTTTACAACTGCTCTAATGATTTTACTTCCTTCATTCAGTTCTGGATCATATATTTTTTAAAATTCTTATGCAGCTGCGGGATTCGAGTCCGCGTTCGCTGGCAGCAAATCGTGCGCAATTAGCAATCGGATACTATGGCAAAACCGCTTATTACTATGTTGTACATATTATATTTACAAGTTAGTAATGTACTGTATGTCTATAGGAGTCTTGAGAATCAATTAGACAGATGTCAATGCTCGAGGAACATCACATTGAAAATAGGAAATGAGGAAGTATAAAGAATGAATATTAATTGTTGTATACAAGTATACGATCGTTCATTTGCATTAGAATTATAAGTGTCGATAGGGCCATTGGCCTCCGCGTCATGCATTGCGCTTTTGGGAGTTTGTCTAAATGCTGTACAATAGCAATATAACATCAACAATTAAGTACACCTATTAGAATTCGTCGTAATGCAAAACTACTGTCAAATTACAATAAATTAGCCAACATGGAAAACCATTTAAGCACTTAGGTGCAACATTTATGGCGTTTGGTTGCAGTGAATGATCGTGAAAGCGTCATACATGAATGAACCGGTAAATAACTATCAACGTAACTCGTCTAGCGGCTGTATTTGGAACTAAACTTACTGCTATGCAGAAATTACTGAAGAGGAGTTAACATACGCTTGTAGCGCCACCATTCAGTGGGCAATTTATACCGATACATATTTTTGTGTGTATAATATCGTCAAAATACTGGCAGAAGGCATTAATAAAAATTGAAGTTAATAATGCAGTTTGGTAGATTTTCGCAATACACACGTTTCGTTCATTTATGTCGAATCACTGCATATATGATTGCTTTAATTTTGCACGATACTTGTATCGAATATTTAATTTAATTTATTTTATACATGCTGGATACGAACTAATTTCTTTGTAAATCACACACATTTCCATAATAGCAACTTTTTAGTGTCGTAAACACAGCATACATTAGAGTTGCTATACTTGTCGTAAAGTTTCATTTTTAATGACAAAAAAAAATATTCGTACCAACCACTGAATCTCAATAGATACAGATATATACATCTTCATACATTGTATACATTGTATATACAATAAATCGTACACATTTTCACACCGTGGTAACCTTGAATGTGTCAAAATTTTGGCCTCATACATATTTTATTCTCCCTCACTTTCCCATTTACTGGTCCCCGAAGAAGCCCGATCCCACGCAGATAAATACTAAGATGAACAATACATCAATTTAATTGTGTACATTTGTTTATTTCTTTAGTTTTTAGTTGTTTCTATTTGCGGCGACATCACATTGGTATTGAGGATATATATTTAATATTAAATGGATAATAATATAATTATTTATTGTCTACGTAACTAAATACAACAAACATATTATGAATCACCCGTCTTTATTTTAGCAGTCCTAACGATCAATTGACAGGCATGATACATCAGTAAAGGAGTTTCAATGCTACATTCAAATATAATATGCAGATTAATTATATGAATAATAAAATCCAGAAATAACATTCCAAATTCAAATTTTTATGAATGGCCAGGAACTTTCGCATTGAACTACGTGTAATATGACATGCGGTGAATTTATTGTACTACGCGTAAGATAAATACTATGTGCACTAGTAGTCAAATGTTTTAGCCCATAAAATCAATATTTTAATCAAGATTTTAAAGTCGCTATCAAAGAGTTCAAAAATATCTTCCCGTGTAAATAAATACGAGGGGTATGGAATGAAAGGATTACGTGTCGTGAGCAGACATTTCTAAAATTTCCCGGCGGAAGAAACCAATTATTCGGATGACTTTTTTCTTTTGCGCCGAGAGAAAGATTGCGCTCAGGTTGGTACAACTTCATGCAACCGAAGTCAAAGCGGATGTCGAAGCAATAGGAGAGGTACGCGTAGATAATCGACGGGAAATGATATTTTAGCTATTTTAGTAAGTTACATGCCTGCAAGCAACGTGCATGAGCTATTCACAGAATATTTTAACTGCATACTAAAGTTAGCGTAGCTATAGCAACGGATGGTTAATGTAACACTCGTGACTCACGCATGTCAACTGCAAATTAATTTAATGCAACATATTACGGACCTCACCTAGTGCTTAGATAAAACGTTTTTTTACATAATATTATTTATTTATTATCAAGGATAAGCAACTGTCAACCTAATTTCATGATATATTCGTGAATCGCATACAGCTCCTAAATTCGTCCCGAAATATATGACGCTATTCGAAAAATAAATTAATGCCGTGCAATACTCCAGTACAATAAATAAACTATATCGTGAAATTTAGTTTTTTCGTTTATTTTTCACACAAAAGGTACTTTCGTCATTACGTCGCCTGCGGTACTAATATTTGTTTATATTTCTCAATAACATGTCAAATCTAAAAATCAACTGTTCTTACAGGTGGGCCATGGTCGCAACTTCATTCATGTTGTGATGAGTACATAATCGACGGCCTAGTACGTTTTCGACGTCACCCAATTTAATATATTATATATTCAGAAGACTAAAAATCATAAGCATCAATATTAATTCAACTGTGGAAATGAAAAAAAAATGTAACCCACACAGGTCAGGACCAGGTACAGAAGGTACAAAAAAAGGTTATTTAATGATTTTGTGCCAAAGTAAAGTATTAAATCGATACAACCTCGAAATGCACGAAGACTAAAACTGGTGTTTTATTTACTCAATATGATATTAATTTAATAGGATATTGGGGAACCAATAAAATTGATGAGGTTGTAGTTCTTTTTCGCGATTGTAAATATCTGTCAAGTCGTCTTCACATTGCGGAGATCCATATACTCCTCTTTCGGAGTG
>JAGVSQ010004546.1:0-19208 GCA_022683975.1 Rhyacophila evoluta | reverse complement strand
ATGTTTGCTCACTGCCCACATATAATATAGCCTGAAGATGCCGAAAAGCGAAACCCGGGTCACTAGCAGTGATCCCACATATGGAAGTTTACCCGTTTTAAATAATTTAGATTTTAACATAATATACATTTGAATAAGCTCTATTTTAACGGTAATATATTAAAACTTGTTAGAATAAGTGTGTGATATTTATTACTATATAAAAATGTATACTTTCAAAAATTCAACTTATATTTGAAGAATCGGTCACTTAACATAGACTAGTTTTAGTAAATGTACTTACAAATTAACTACCTTCTGACGTATTGCCATGAAACGTAAACAAAGAATTCCATCAGAACCATCATCAAATTATTATTATAGTGGCTTTGGTAGCCTTTTAAGAAAACGCACGTCCAAAAGTTGTTGGTTCAAGCCCCATTGCTGAATGAATATTATAAACATGAGGGGTAAGGATACTTAAACAATCGATCAATTGATCTATCTCCGTGAAAATCTATCTGTTAAAATATTCACATTATGTAGTTCCATATGCTTCATATTCGGAATCAGAATTAAATCATAAATATTACAGGTTATCTGAGTATCTAAATATTTCGTGCATTCGCAATCAATCGAAATAATGGTTTTATTACTCATGTTATTAATAAAAAATCATCGTGTATTGTCATTTATTAACTTCCGATTCATTGCACGCTGTGTGTTGCCAAGTCGGTAGGTAGGAAGTCATTTTTTACACAATGCAACACCAGAACTCGACGATATTGATGCCGTGGCTCATTCATTTATATGTGTGCTTCCTCGTTGATCTACTGACACACAGCACGCTCGCGTCATACGTCTGACAGGAATCTGTAACTAGCTTTTTTAGCCAGCTCCAACATTTTTATAGTTACTGCCAACGTTTATTTATGAATACTAAACGAATGAATATCGATTACCACTTATTATTATTGATATTTTATTTGTTTCGTCATAATAAAAAAGTATGCCAGTAATATATGCAATAACTGATATTGCTTACAAGATATCTTGATTTTTATTAATAGTAATGGTTAAATGAAATTTGTCTGACTTTAAATTAAATTTCGTAGTGATTGAATTTTTAAAATTACCACCCAAAGTCTCCAAAAACGATTGCTTCAGACTTATCTTCTCGTTTCTTACCAAGTTATTCCACCATTCGAAAGTTCATTCGAATCCATGTTGTTCGCGTAAATAATGATGTATTTAAAAGGCTTTCAGGACGACGGAGTCCAGAGACTTGCCGGGCTATCCATGATTTCAGCGGAGTGAATTTGTACACAGCTTTGAAATATCCTGAATTTTTTCGTAATTTTTTAATGATCACATGTAAATTTGATTTAAAAACTACTTCTAATAACTCCATAAAATTTCATAAAAAAAAATGATATTCATTAGTGTAAAAATCTAGGAAATTCGACCTTAAGATTCTAATATAATATTAAATACTCATTCAGCGAACGAGGGTTCTAATCACGTAGCGAATGAAAATCTGGTTTTCATATGGGTTAAGCGATTAGTTGCCAAATAAGTGTATATATAATGCAGATTGCATGTTACTTATATTGTTTTGGGTTTTTGTTTATATTATTTCTAGAGCATTCAATTTAAAAACATATGCGTATATCGCTTATTTATATACATTCCAAATGAAGAGAATAGGTATATACATTATTAAAATATATGTTGTCAAATGGTTCTTTTCCGAGGATTAACCAGATAATTTCTCCATCCATCCATATCCAGTCCAAAAGTGTAGAGTGAAAATTATTATAATGACAGCCAATGATTCAACAAATGAGGCACTCAGTCTTACAGCTTTGCAATTTAATATATGTATATTATAATTTTGTTCAAGCGTCCATGAGTTCTAATGTGAAATAAATTTTTTAAATTTGGAACATAATTTTGATATTAAAATTGAAATGGTTTTCATTACCTTTGATAAATTTATATAATTTAAAATTTTTAATTTGTTCGTTTGTAGTTCTAAGTTTAAAAAAAATTTCCAAAACATAATTTTTAGTAAAAAAATTAATGTATGCACTCAGCTTATTATCATATTTAAAATACAGCCAAATAGGTGTCAATATTATATAAGAGTATGACTGTAAATTTTCTCCTCAGTACAAAATACCAATGTCAGCACATTGTAACGGGAATCATGTGGGCAATACTTCATTTGATATTCTTTGCACCTCCCATTTTCAATGTAAATGTCCGCATTAATATACAAGTTGAATCTGGGGCCATACATAGTTCAATAGATCAAAGAAAGCATCACACAGAGAAATTGTGTCAACATTATTCATTATTTTCTCTGTAATAGATATTAGGCATTCAGGATTTCACACAATGATGACTGATATACTTATGTACAGGCATCCAATTTCTAATAAGAATACATAATTTATTTTAGCAGCTATGTGGTGTTTAAACAACCGATACTACTGACGAGAAATGCTACAATTTATAATTATTCTGGATAAGAAACCTTATATTTCATAATTTATAAACATACTACTTTCCATATTCATTGTTCATACATGACATTAAGACAGTCAGACTTAACGACGCAAAACAATGGTTGTTAGCATTTCTCGCGATTTACAAGAACAACGACAAACTGTTGTTTAGCATTTACAGGGTTAAACATTCCTAATTATATTTTATATTATCTGAGTCCGATTTCATTGATATTTTTATGGAAAGGTGTAATGATAAGTCATATGTATATATTTATCAAGCTATTATTTAATGTAACAAAATACATTGATTTAAAAACATACTGTTGCAGCTTACATCAAAAGTTATTTCTAGAATAATCTTAAATAAATAATAAGTATAAAAATAAATAAGGTTTTCTTAATTGTAGGCACATTATCGTATTATCAGCTATTAAAATGACTTTATTAGATTTGTACGAAGGTATATTAATTTTTAGTTTGATAATATTAATGATTTTTATAATGTTAGAAATAAAATGAGCCTGATATGAAAATGTAAATATAAAAATCACACAATATCCTAACTAACTAACTTATATATGTTTATAATTAAAACTGATATAAATACTACAAATGATATTGCTTTCTTATGATATGAAATTATTTTGTTTTTCTGTTGTGTGTTAATTTCCTACAACTAGTCAATGGTCCAAGTGGATTTAAATTTGAAAAAAATCCAAAATATTTTTCTCTATAATAAAATGTGAGCTGAATTTGTATCTAAATGTTAAACCGATATTAATAGTTGGTTCTGACAAACTGGCGCACCAAACTATTAAACGTATTATTTAGAACTAAATTTATTGTTTAAAAAATCTGATTTAAATTATATCACAAACTCTTATTTTTCATAATTTTCATCGTCTTCTAATTCGTTGTCATCAGCGTAATCTTCCGAGCTGTCATTTGTAATGGCTGAAGCTATAATGGCACCTACACCGGATCCTTCACTTTGTTTTTTTAAGAAATCGTAAACGAACGTTTCCACTGTATCCTCCATAACGGGAATAAAATCTTCAAGTTGCCTTTTGTCTCTCTTCTTACTCTTATTTCGTTGATTATGTCTTTCCAGCATATCATTTTCTTCAGATTCTACGATTCCTTTATGGTATTTTTCACTGGAAGTTGCTATTTCATCGGAACTAACACCATATTTTGCACCAATTTCTGTTTCTTGTACATCGATGTTTCCAAAACCCGTATCCACTAGATCTTTTAGAGTCCTAGCACCTTTTGATCTGGCACGGGTTGGTTCATCTTTACTGTCTTTTGAAAAATTCTCTTTGTGCGCATGTAAATGTTTAACGGGATATTTTTCTACTGTTTCAGGTATTTCATTTGTTTCTGACATTGCCATTACACGGTGTGTGTCTTTATTTCCGGCTCCATAAGTCTTAACTTTAGAGTGCCCTTGAATAATCAGATACATGGGTCCTCTCAAAGGCTCTGCTGGTTGCTTATAGTGTTTGAATAAAGGATCAGTAGTCAATGACGCTACAGAAGTTGTTGTTGGTGTAGTTGCTGTAGATGTCATTGGACTGGACTCGTAAGTTGCGATGGTTGTTTCGGTTGAATATTCTTTCTGCAAAATTGAATGCAAAAAGCCTGAAGGTCTTTTAGTGAAACTTTCTTCTACGGCCATATTTTCTGTCGCAGGAGGTGGAGGTTGCATTGTCTGCATCGTTTCCAATGTATAATCTTCTGTCATCGCTGGACTTGGTCTTCGGCTAAAAGGTTTGCCGTTATTAATAATGCTTGGTTTGATAGAATTCTGGGCGGGAACATTATTATAAACTGAATTTATCAGAGTATTTGGGTATGCAGCGGGTAATGCTGGCATTTTTAGCATGGGTCGCATCATTGCAGATCCCATAGTATCTGAATTAGAAAGTGTAGGGATGCGATTTGTATTTGCCACGGGAGTTTGGTTTGTTGTCAATTCTTTTTGAATGTGAGCGTTTGGTTTTCCAATGTTAACGTACGCATTACCGACTGTGTCATCTGACACTTGACCTTTGTGCATGGGTCTGTTACCTACTGCCATGTGTGTTACCGCCGGTTGAGTTCCAGTCACACGTAACACATGCAGTGAAGGATTCACTGCCGATGCCAAAACAAGGGGCGTGTGTTGAACAAATGTGGCTGCTTGCATACTGGGCTGAACAATCATAGAAGCAATCTGTGATACAGAAGAATCCAAAAAACTTGATTCAGTGGACGGATCGAAAGTTGAATGATGCTCGAATACGATTCGCCCTGGCTCAGTCGGAAAAACGATTGGTGGATTATAATGGCTTGTTTCTACCGTTGGAATAGGAGCTTGGACGGGACGATAGATAGGTTCATTTTTAATTATTTCCGATGAATTCTTTACGAAAACGATTTGATTGCTTTTGGTTGCGTTTTCTCGGAAGGTGTTGCGAGTTGGAGAAGGGTCGCTGGGTGCCCTCCACGTGACATATTGACTGCTAGATCCGAAGTGATTCGCCCCATTTTGCCAACGATCGCTTTCACCTGAGCTGGAAGAATGGTATATGAGATTAGCTTCTTGGACCGATATGGATGGTCGAGGACTCTCGGTAGCGGACGGGTCATACACGGGTCTTCGGGTGGTGGGCTGGATGGGTTTGGGCGGAGGATTCTGGGTCTTGAACAGCGGCATCTCCATGTGAGGTGGAGGAATAGGAGGAGGTACCAGCACTGTGTAAGGCATGCGCTGTTCTTCTGGTTTGTAAATGCCATCGTCAAATTTGTTTTTATAGTACTGCGAATGAAAATTATGAGGCGGCGGATGAGGTGGACGTTGGCCCGGATCGGGTCTAATGTATGAGTTGTGGTGGTGGTGATGATAAAACTTTGGTCCGTCTATAAATTTAAGAAATGATTCGTACGAGTCTCTCCTGCCTTCTGCTGACGTCACGGTAGAGCTTGGTTTTTTGGATGATACTCCGAGCACAAGTATTTCTGATTTTTTTCCATCGTGATGTGTCGGGTGTTGGGGGCTGTCCTGTTTCCGGTTGTTAGGTTCTATCCAGTAATGCACTCTGTCTAATACTGGAGGGACATAGTCGTAGGTCGGATCGTTTTGTAAAGGATCTCCTCTTCCGAGTGGTTTCCATTGTTCGTAATCCATTCTTGGGGAAAATAATCCTCGAGAATCCTTTCCCATGGTTTCATCTGAAATCAATAACGAAACGATATAATTATCAAAGTAATATTACAACTAATTGTAATATTCAATAATTTTAATGTCTACTAACTCATATTTAGATTTTTATGTTAACTTTAGACAAAACGATAAACACAAATTTTATCGCTTAGCTATTCTGTACATCGTAATAATCTGTTGAAGGTATATTTGTTTATAAGTTTAAACTAAATGCTTACGTGATTGATTAAGGGTCCTCTGTTCCGAACTTTCTGGAAATTTTCTTATCATATCATTTTGAAGACTTGCGCCATTAGCAGACAAGACAAAATTCAAAATCAACAAACTGAAGATTGGTAGACTCTCCATTTTAAGCCGTTTAGGTTTTCTTCTCGAAGAATTTGCTATACTCATTATTCCTAGAAATAAAAAAATAAATTTTACACATTAATGTAACTAATTAAAACAGGATTAAAAATAAAAATGCAGTCACAGGGATTTTGAAAATATTGTCAAATGTTTAAAGTAGTATCATTGAAATAATATTTTAAATTGTAAAACACGATATAAAACTCATGTATCTTTATGGAATGAACACAAAGGCACCGTTAAAATAAAATATGAAAAGAAAAGTCGTGAAACAATCCGAAACACACAATTTTGATATTGTAGGTCTCAGGTGTTATATTTGTACGTAAATCTTAAAAGCATTTTCTAATAAACATTTGGCAATACAGCTTTATGGAAAGAACATTTTAATTTACTGATATTTTGTTAAAATAAAATGTAAGTCTTCGTTGTTATTTTGTTTGGAAAACGCGAATGTTAATTTGAATAGTATTATCTTAACAATGAATAAGTATAATTATTATATTAACTACATCCGTTTCGACAGTGAAGCATATGCTCTGAAAGTGGATTGCATATGGTATGTACTACTATTTCTAAATATAAAAAAATATTTCGGCAATTACTTTTCTTATCCCAAAAATTGTTACTGGTTTAGCCAACTCATTTAATTAATGTCTTTAATCTTGCATCTTCAAATCAAAAAAAATACAGATGCCGGATTCGAAACCAAGACCTCGGGCACCAAAGCACACGGGCATTGCATTCGACCAGCATATAATATATTATATGTAAGTAGAGTCATAGTAATATATTTGAAGTCAATTTGATGACATATCAAGGATACAAATATAAGAGATATAAATAAAAGAAAAATTATCCGTAGGACGATGTATGTAACATGTCGAGTATTAAATACTCAAGTAGTAAAAACAATTCAAATTTACTATTAAATATAGTATTTTATAATTAATATACGCATTTCGGATCCGGAGATTGCGGTACAATTACCACATTTGCTGGATTAAAAAAAAATACAGGAATGAACGCTCATTGGGTTGAGCAATTGTCTGAGAACCAATGCTCGTAAAGATAACCTCCCAAGATATGTCTTCACATTGCACTCTAGGAGGGAAAATCTTTACACTTTCATATAATCTACATTCGGAATAGACATGGTGAAAATAGTAAAACAATAAACTTCTTTAACTTAGTTAATTTAATTTACTCCGGTCGTTGACACAATGCAGTTCTCTATGTATTATATATACACAGAAATAAGTACTATTTGAAAATGGTGTGGTAGATTTTTTAGATACGATACGATTTCTATACTCAGATGCACTTACAGACTTTAAAATAAATGGATAAGAGTGATTTATACGGTTTAAGTTAGTTGAATTTGGGAAGTAAACGAATATGTTTTGAATTTTTTTCATTGCTGTGATTCTGATCATTATGCACGCAGCCTTAAATGATAAATGCCGTCCGGCATGCAATAGCCTGCAAAAAACCATCAGCTAAGAATAATTTTATTATTATTGGGCTGTTACCAATGCTTGCATTATCATCATGATGTATCGACGATGGATTTACACACAGTTTGCCTGCATATTGCTAGCCTTTGTGTTTTTAATATTGATTGTTATTTTCTTTTCGGTCAATAGAACAGACTAGTTATTTTTTTAATTTTTTATAATTTAATTTTAATTTGAGAGTTGATTTTTTTATGTTACAAAGTGACAAACGGAGAGACTTATATACAATATATAAATTAGAAGACGGAAACATGAAGTTTTCATGAAATGATTGAAAGATCTTAAAAATATAGTCAAAGCGTTTTGGTTCAACCATATAAACACTGAAATATAATTTTTGAGTTTTTAAAATATTTTTTTAACTAAAATCATGGATCACACGGAAAAAGGTTGAATGTTTTATTCCTGTGTGTTTTGAATCATTAATTTTTTAATCTCTATAAACGACACCATTTTGATTTTTATCTTTGTATTATGGCTATGGATTCAGTAATAAAAATATGACAGGGTAGATGAGACGCGTCGACTAGAGGCAGACTCTGATACTTTTTTTTCCAAATATTAAATAGCTCATGGAGATAACCAACCTGACTGCAGACCACTTCAGTAGTCAATTCATTACAGGCCACGGTGGTTTTGCCACCGAACTGTCTCAGTTCTTGTGGCTGTCCAGAACAGAATGCTAATTACATTCTGTGGGAATGTCCAAGAATGTATACGGAGCGGGAAGAGTTACTCAAGTCGGTCCAACCAGCTGTTGGACCCATAGGGCCATCCGACTCGGTTGCCACAAGGGCGAATTTTATTGATTTTAAAAAAATGAGGTGGCATACGGCATAAATTGCTTGAGCAAATAAGTTTCCATTTTTTTCAATTACGTTTTGTTTTTCATTATATATTTGTTTAACTTCAGCTCACTTGAGTGCGTGGCAACCTAAGTCTTGGGTAATTTATATTTACTCCCGTGAAATTCTCTTCAAATAAAGTAGATCGCTTCTCGATACCGTAAGTCCGGGGAACGCCTGATTAAGACCAGGTGTAAAGACGAAGCGGGTATATGAAGGGCATATTGGGTATATGTTTAATAAATAATTCTCAGGAAATTAATCTGCCAAGCTAAGGTTTTGTATTGCACGAGATCCATGTTTTCAAAATTTAGATTGGATATTTTAATACTGTCCATTTCGACATTGGCTTAGTTTTAGGAGGGGACATGATTAAATATACAGTAGGTATAATTTAAAGCAATATTAAATATATTAAGTCAATACTGAATGATTAATGAAGTTTCTGGAAACCATAAAGCATTTAGCCGATTTATAAAATTTAACACATATTAGAGTGAAATGATAAAAAGTAACGGAATAAAAAAAGAAGCCATGAGGTTGCCAAGGAGCCGTTATTTCAGCAAATAATAGAAACCAAGAATCGTGATTGGGGAAATTGTCTATTGGTACTAATTTGTTTATGAGAAATTTTACGCGGCCGATTTTACTGGACTATCGTTTATTGGGATCTATCGCTAATCATTTATTTGCACAGCACGTTTGCGGAGTGAATAATAATGTTCATTGTATCATAAAGTTTATAGTTTATCAAAGATACATGTTCGAAAACGATGAGAAACAAAGAAAAAAACGCCAAAAAAATGCAGACATAGATACAGCATACGGGAAATAAATACCTTTAGACAACGAATATTTTTTACGCATTGCCATATAAGTTTTTAATTTGCAACGAATTCATTACGGTTTTATCAAAGATCTCATGCAGTTGGATGTTATCGGCTAGCCGTATTTGATGGATCTGGACAAAAAAACTCTTGAACATTGGACAAAACTTGGATAAAAATTTAAAGATGGTGTTAAATATTAATATCTAATATACTATACAAAATACGTTTTTTTTATAATACAATAATATGATAAAAAGATATCTAACAAAATATGAAGTTTTATATCAATTTTAAAAAGCCTCGGATAAAATTTTAGTAATTTATGATTATTTCTGTTTGATTCTCCCATAAAAATTGCAAAAAGGGGTTGCAGGTTTTAGTCCGAATTGTTTGAGAGATTTTTTTTAAAGTTTTTAAATATAGGACTGAATACTAAATATGTATATATAATTGATTGACAACCGATACTCGTGAACAAATCTAACAAGTCTTCATACTGTGAAGATCTACACGATCCATTTTCGAAGCGAATATGAAAGAAAAATCTTTCACCAATAAACACGATAAAAATTTAAGTTTAAATTTAGGTAAAAATATGAGTTCTATTAACCATGATATATCTTGTATACCAGATGAGTCAAATTTTACAGAAGATGGAAAAAAGCTGTCTTTAATCACTGTTGCTACATAAAATTCCATATATTTTATAAGTTGACTAATATTTTTTAATGTAGCTATTGAAAAATTAACACGAATTTGATTTCATTATATTGAGTATAGACAGTTCTTTTTTGGTCTTGGATTTTTTTGCTCTGTGATGTACGAGTTATCGAGGTATAATCATTAGAAACGTAGAAAAATTGATCTAGTATAATATGGTTTTGGATGATGAATACTTCATTTATTTAATTTAAGTCAGCATTGTATTTATAAATTTATTAAATTCGGTAAAACGATTCTCGCGAAATTGAAACTGCGTCTTATAATTTATTGTCAACGTTTTTTCTTCTCGTTCGAAAACAATGCGTGCATTGAGAAAGGCAGACGGCGCACGTGAGACTTTGCTAAAAATGTCTCTGGTTGGACCAGAATATAGCATTTTGGACCACACGCTTTGAAAAGTTTGACCGAGGTTGGACGGGACATGGATCTCAGTCCCACCCATGAGAGAGGCTTTTTCGCAAACCACTCAGCAGGCCACCCGGCACTTAACAACCGGTGTAGTCAAAGTTGATTTTAACACAATCAAAGTGCCTCTCGAAACGTTTTTCTCTTTATAAATTTGCGTAGTGTGAGCAAGAAAATACTCATTGCAACTTCTTAACATTAATGAACATAAAATATACTATGTCACTCATTAACAATACTTATTTTTTACCTTTGTAAAATATATTATATACAATTTCTATAAAACAATACTAAGAAATATATCGGTAGTGAGATGGCGATGGGGCCCGTTCATTTTTTTCCGATACTAATTTATTATTATTTTTTTACATTCATCTATTAGTGTAAACATTAAAACAAAACAATACACATCGATTACTTAATCTGCAAACCAGCCAACTTCATTTGTGTAAAATTTTCAGGAGCATCAAAAAACATCACGGATCCCAAAAAATTCTACACCATTGTGCTATTCATATTTGACCCTTTTGGTCCAATAGCTTGTCGACTCCTGGGCTAGGCGATGGCCAAAATAATACAAAAATATATGCATATCTACTGCCTTATTCCACAATCCTATGTGGGCTGTCTCGGACTCTTTCAGGCATCTGTCTCCACCCAGGTCTCTCCAAAATTCCTTCTTTTAAGTATTGGATCTTCAAATTCAATCTAAAACTATTCATCCATCTTATATGAGGTCGATCAGACGTTGACTCAACACACCTGGTTGACGTGTGCGGGTGATTTTCCGAACCTATTTCCATTTTTTGTGAATTTTGTACGTTCTGTGTGCGATAGTAAATTGAAGCTGAATAAAATGGTATCAAAATATGTTTTTCGACGTTAGTTTCGGTGTTAGCTGGTTTGCAGATTAAGTCATCATCAGTGAGGTATCAACCAAATGTCGATAAAGCCATTTAAAAATGATTGAATTGTCAATGGGACACAACAAGCATGTGCAAATTTCATTTTCTTGCATGGCTAGAGGTTAGCACGCGCACCTAGAGATCCGAGGAATATGGGTTCCATTTCCACATCTGTCGGATTTAAAACATTCAAAAATGCAAGACTGGGTGCCTATTAAGCTGAAAAATTATCTGACAAGTAATTCTTGTGAAAAATAATCTATCAAGACATGTCTTCATATTACGGATATCCATATACTCCACTATCGGAGCGATCATTTTCACACTGTGTTGATCCATATGCTCCTCTTTCAAAGCGAGCGTATTAAAAAAAGCTTATATATACGTGATAATTATTTTTTAAGAAAAAAAATAACTTAAAAGCGTATACAGTGGCGTAGCGAAGTGGAGTACCAGAAGTGGCCCAGGAGCAACTTTCCAAAATATTAGTTGACGTGTACGTGTTCATAACATATATCCTAACTAAATCTGTTAACACCATGCCTTATACTCGTGAGACGCAGATTTTTTTTAAAGCTGGAAAATTTATTGGAAATTTGACGATTGGTCCCTGTTATCACATACTGAATGAATGAAAAATGAATACTATTAGTAATTTTTTGTTCGCTGATTGTAATTAATGAAAACGTGTCTATTTTTCCGAAACGTAAGATGGTTATGTAAAATATTAATTTTATTAAACCTTTTTCGCTAATGGGATAACCAGATTAAGTCGATGTGCCAATCGCCTCAAAAAACGGGAATAAGGCCAATAGGGTCATCATAACGAATGTAAAAAAATCAAGTTTGTAGCCCTGGCAAACCGTCAAAGAGAACCGCGAACGAATCGGCGTGTACCTCTCGTTACACACACCTACAAAATGTTAACAACACACACCAACACGTCATGTTAACAACGAAACTGGCAAGCCGATACGATGCATTGAGAAGAATTTGCTAACCGGACTTTTTTCCCACGTTATAAGACGCGCCGCGCTGGTCGCTCGTCGATATTGCCTCCCATACCCCAACTACCTCCGCGGACGTTCATAATTTAGGGATCACAAAACCGGAACAAATTAAAAGTATCGGTATTATTCAACTATACCGGAAACCCGGTAAAATACCGGTTAATAATTAATATAGATATAAACGATCCTCAAATATTGAAATGTTTCGTTTAACATCTTCAAGTAATATTTTTCTTATTCCTTGTCCGTTTGAAAGCATGCGGGCACCCATAATATGAAGATGTCCATTCAAGAAATGGAGCATATAGACATCTGTCATTGGTTGACCACCAATTTCCGTAAAAACCCCGTTGACAAAAATTTCATATTGTGGAAATCCACGCACTCTATTTATGTTGTAGACATCTGCAAGGAGTGTAAATTCATGAGCTAAATTTTTGGAGCGGCTATGATGCAAAAAATATAATATTCCTACTTTAAAGTATTTGAAAATTTAAATATTTTGTATTTGTATAATCGGTATTTTGTGAAACCGAAAACCGGAATTGCAGTCCCTGGGATAAATTATGTACTTGCGGGTACAGCAAATATAAGTTTATGCATTTTCTTTATACCTTCAGGTTATCGTGTGTTGCTATCTTTTACGTAGGTACGGACATAATAATTTTCTCTTTTATGTTTTCAGTGCCGGCGTATTCGAGCCAAAGGAATTTTTACGATTATTTTTAGGTGTTTTTTTACACGAACATTATCATCATACTCATCATCAGTCTACATGCAGAGTTTCCTGCCTGAAATATTAAATTATGAAAATTAAATTTTATATAAACGCCAATATATAAGTATACCTATCTTTTAAGTTATTTATCTATTTCTCTAATTCAAATTTCTTCAATTGAATATTTATGATAATAATATATTAATCAATTAATATTTTTAATTAACACTATGATAGATTATTAAATGAATTATTTTTTATGCGTAAGAATATTTAAATGTAAGATTGTAAGATTGATTAAGTGTTGTTTCATTTGAGCTATAAGACGTAATTTAATAATAAATAATTAAGCTATCTTGCTGGAAACCGCCATGCTTATAAAAGGCATGCAAACTTTTACATCCCTCGTTCCGGAGCTTTAATTATCATCTATTAAATTAATAATCTTTTCTTGAAAAATGCAAATCTCTTAGAATTCTTAAGTGCAGCAAAATGGTAATTATATATATTAAGTGCACATCATGTGAAATAATTACTATGCATGCATAAATACGAGTAAGCGTGTAGTCTTTCCCATAAGAAAAGTATTTTCTTATCAGTGAAACAATATGCATTATTTAGTTTTAGATAGATGATACATTCAAACAACTTGATTATCAGCATTTCAGGTTAGATAATTGTATATAATATATTTATTTTGTTTTATTCTGTCCTATGGTCATTTTTTTGTCTACGTAAAATTGAGCGCAATAATCGCTCGACGATCGATGATGCTTTATCTTAAACTTTAAGCGTTGCAATATTCTATACATATTTTATTTTAAAAATGATATTACTAAAGTAAGAGTGGGAATATTTTTGGAATAATACATAAAAGCAGATTTTAAATCACTTAGTTGCCACGTGTTTATTTCAGCTGAAAAACATAATTTTGATTTTTTAGTTATTTGGTTTGCAGCACTACTTTCAAGATAATTATAATACACAGTCTGATTGCGATTTATTCATATCATGTATTTTAAAAAATAGTCGTGGTTTGCCACTAATATCATTGATTAAATACTGAGAAATATTTCTTTCTTATAATTATGAGCTTAAGTCCATTTGACCGGAGATTATTAAATGATGAACATAATTGATCAAAAATATTCAAATATTACATCAAATATATTAATCCAAGTATGTATTAATGCCAATGAGTATTTAGTCATTAATTCATACAAAAGCTTTTTGGCAAACCAATAATCAACACATATTAATACATTGTTGTGTTAATTTTTAGAAAAAAATATACTTAACGTATATAATTTGGATATAACGAATAAAAACTTTTACAAATATCAATAATGGATTTTTACTTAAGGTATTGGCGAAATATGTCACATACAAAATAAAGCATTGCGCTTTATCATATCATATAAATATTGACTAATTCGTTTTGAGTTTATTGTGCAAGGTTTTATAGGGCCCAGCTATAAACTGACGTATGTTGTAGAATAGAACCCATATAATTTTTATATGTTGCACAAAAACCAGTGAAAAAATATTTTTAGACAATTATTGAAATATAAATATCCCCTTGATTTTTTCACAATTACTTAGTCATACTAATAAATGTGTAAATAAATAAAATATTTATGCGAAAGAATTGGTTGTTATTTTAATGATAGAAAGAAAAAGACATTTTATGATTATGAAAAAGCATAAAACGTTCGTGGCGATTGTATGTAATTATTATTCTGCGTATAATTTATGCGTCTTCCAGAAGCTAATTCAATAAAATTAACATCGAGTAAATATACGAGTACCAGTTTGAAGCATCCTGCTCCATGCGTTTATTAGTTCAAGCGGAAGGGTCAAGTACCTGGCTATGATCTTGCGCTTGAACAAATTACGTCCAGCGTTATAGATTGCACTGTGTAATATAATACCTGTCTGGTTGTATGTCGAAGTGAAAGTTTGATGTTATACTGCGTGAACGGGCAATAGGTATTTAGCCTCCATTGCGATAATTCATAAGTTATGCCAGGTGCGTAAAACAGAACAGCCATTGATACCAAAGGGAATGCGATGTATATCACATTTCTTGATATTGATTCGACATCGATTTGAAATTAATTTACTAGACTGGCTAGTTGCATATTCATTTCTCGTTTATATCATGACAAATCTTATCGCAATGTCAAGAAAACCTTAAGACTATATTTACACAAACTATGCATAAGAAAGTGTATAAATAATACGCTTATAATATTCTATTCACATTTTTATTAAGATTATTCTACATGTGGTGCCATCAATTCAAAATGAGCTTTAAACTTCTAAACGAATCGGACATCTATAAATTGTGTATCATATACATGTATGTTTTGATCAAAATACTCTCATATTGACAAAAAGTGTCACAATTACTCTAGTATTCGCCAATAAAGCTATGGATTTATCAGTAAAATATATTTTAATTGGTTTTATTAGTATGTATTTACGTATAACTCATGTGCATGTAATCTGAAAATTCCTAAAGGTGGACATAAGAATCTAGATAACGACGTGTAAAATTGAGTGAGTCTTTAAAGTTTTGAGTTAAAATTAATGTGGAAACGCTTTATTAATATCACTACATTATGCTTTATTTACTCAGATTTTTAGTCTGTCATGATAAAAATTACGTAACAGAAAGTGAATATAAATTATTGGATGTGTGTAAAACTGATAACACATATAACGTTAATCCATGTAATTCCATTCAAAAGAAATTGATAAATTGAAATAGCGAAAAATCGCTAAATGTAACGCTTGACTGATTGAAGACTGAAAATTCTTTTAATAATTTATTTAATGTAAACTAGTATGATATTCAATAAATAGATAATTTGGAATGTATTAAATAACTATTTTAGTCCTCGTGTTAGCCGTGACGCTTGTGTGCGTGTTTCGAATCTAAGGATTGCGGTTCAAACATTTACGAGATTTAAAAAATTCAGGACTATATGCCTGTTGTATTAAGTAATTATCTGATGAATGATTGTCGTTGCCAGGACATTTCTTCGCATTGCAGAGATCCATATACTACACTTTTGGAGCGAAGATCGCCACACTATGTATTATACGTTCAGAGCGGACATGGCGAAAAAATATAAACTTTATACACAGTGTATAAACCTTATTTATATTGTATGAGCTTTCGTTAAACTATTTAAAAAAATATATCGATTTGAGTATATAGCTGTGCCCAAAATATTTGAATATGAGATTGGAAGGCACTGGCTCAATCGGGGCAGACAGCTCGGCGCGTAGTGACGGTTGCACTTTGGGCCACTTCAGCATATTATCATACATTAAAAGAATTTTCGTGAGAATTTTCCTGCTTCAGAAGCTTTGTGAATTTGTTTTTAACAATCCTACTGCCTCTGGCAAACTGGGAAGTATCGTCACTACAATCTATCTATGGCACTGTTTTGAGTGCTGCTTGAAGAATCATTTGTAACAGCTTTTACATCTATAGTTAAATCAAAACTTTAATGCGAAATAATGCTCTTATATTTATGTTTATATGATATATACTTTTGAAGCAGAGGTTTTAGTAATGACTTATTTCTATAAAATAGTAGAATATAAAAGTTTCTATTTCAATATTTGTCTCAGAAATCAGATTTGTAAATATCACAATGATGAGTTTTATTTTAATGTAACCCAGTGAGTTGAGCATTTGGCTGACAATCAATTCTCGTAGCGGAGATACTTAAACTACATTTCTGAGTCGGACATATTCACGCTGTGTAGATACTTGTTTTTATTGTATAATTTCATTCCACTAGATGTGTTGAGAAATAGATTGACAATCAATCCTTGTGAGAATAACCCATCAGAGTACGTCTTAGTACTATAGAGATAGATATGGAACGAGCATGGTTAAAAAAACTTGTGTTAAAAACTGACGTTGTATGACGATGGCTAATAATTAAAAAGTAATCTTATAAAACATGACACGCAAATCTGGCTCAGCTATGATACGTAGATCATCTCATTGCACCTTGTCTGTCACATTATGTCCCTATGAGCGACGTCTAGGCTATCTAAGAATTTTGTATGGCATTTTAAAAGCGACGTGTTGATGTCAAAACACTTTACGAAACTAAAATATGTACAGTTAAAGTGCCTACTCACATTATATTTAACGACAACAGGAATAAACACATGTGGACTTCACAACTAATTATTGTTTTAGTGTTTATTTTGTGTTGTTTTAGCTACGAAATCAATGGTAAAACTTGAGAACATATTTTCATAAATAAATCAATTACCGAGAAATTCATAGCTAACAACATTCTTTATTTGGCTGTTTCCTATAAGCCAACACGAAAATTGCGTTCAATAAAATATAGCTTGAAGTGATAATTTATTGTTCACCCTATATCGAATAGTGTTGCCTCTATAAAAAAAATAGCTCTTACCGGTACTGAAAATATAATGTTACTCAAAGCGAGTTGTGTAGTACTAAATATATTACAAAGAAAATGTAATAATGTATAATTATTTTTACAATACAAAAGTATATCGACACTTCCATAATCAAATTTTTTATATATGCGACAGAAGTTCAATTACGAATAATATTTGGTTTTAAATATATAATACAAAGAAGAAATAAATAGTATTCAAGATTAATAATAAATAACTTAACTCGAAAAATGCTTAATAAACAAGTTATTTCTGAATTTTTGTTTTTACAAAAATACAATTTCTAGCGTACACTGTAAACGAAAATAATGAAATAGAAATGAAAACACATTTTATTAATCAATTGTGTATTTTAAAATATGAAACAATAAAACGACTTGAGCTTTACAATAAAAATATTTGAACTGAAAGTGTATTACTGGTGAACTATTTTTAATCCCATGAGATTTGATTTCAGGTTCTGAATAAACATTTCCTGTTCTATGAATAATAATAAATAAAATGGTTGATATATGTATTTTACTTTGCTATTAAATTTATTATTTATTCTCAAACTTTAGTAGTAATATTTCTATTAGTATGTAAATATTAATAAAACGAACACAGCTCTCGAATCGCTTTATTTCAATTGTGATTAGAAGATTTGTTCGTCTTAATGAGCGTTAATTATAATACACGTTGGTAGCCGAGTGAAAGTATCTAGTCATATTTTATGAATCGGCTTATAAATGATTCACATATTTTGTATGACACACATTTTCTGTGTTACGCTTATAGAAATCACGATGTTTGAGAACAAAAAAACATTGTATAATCAATTTATAAAGTATTGAATAATCGGATTGTTTATAACATGTTTTGCCACTGTAACCTGAGTTAATGAGCTTGACAATTTATAAATTACCAGTATTTGAAAAAAGCATTTTTTAGGTTTAACATCCAGCTAAAAGGCTTTGAGCCTGAGTGCTTTTGAATATGCCAATAATGGTGTCATATGTCATGGTATCCAAAAATGAAAAATACAACTGCATCTGTAATTATTCAGGGATCATTGAGTGATAGATAATCGAGAAAGTAAATCAGATACCTTGAGGTTCAGATCCCAGAGGATGGCAGTACTAAAAGCTGGATATTTGGAACTAAGATAAGTTCGATGAGTGATGCCTGATTAAAAAAGTGGTACTCGGATAGAATATATGCCGATTATTTAACTCGTGCGTTATATCAGTGCTTAGATACGGTATCAATAGTGGCTCATGAATGGCTTGCAAATAATCATTTTAATAAAATCATAAAGTTAATACAGATGCTTGCGATGCACACTAAGGGTCAGGTTGATTAGGAGAAAATAGAATGGATTAGGAAGCCACTTATTACATCAAAAGTCATGCATGCATAAAATGTATTTTACGAGATTTCGGTGTTCAAGAAGACTGTTGATACTATCTACAGGATATCTTCTCAGGAGTTAAGGAATGCTGATTTGACACGAAACAATGAAAAATTACTGAAAAATTAAACAATGCTCATTTGCGTGACAATATGATCCACATCAGTGAGAACGGAGAAAGAAGAAAGAGAATAAGCTGGCATATTTAGAGCAAAATTTGAAATGAAAATTTTAATAGATAGCCTGTGAAATTTATAGTGGCGATGTTTTTTGTGTTATTCATCTAGAATATTATGAAATGTATATAATACTAGCTGATCAGTACCCGGCGTTGCCCGGGTCCCTTTTTGTTTCGA
>JAGVSQ010004545.1:0-19211 GCA_022683975.1 Rhyacophila evoluta | reverse complement strand
TTATCAAAAATAATTATTTTGGAAAATCAGAGGGTTACGTTCTTTGGCCTTTTTACAGTCGATATATCAATCCATGTGCCACAATATAAGTTGGGTCTACTTAATTATAAATCTCCGTCAAAAAGCTCAACGCAAAGTTCTCCTCTAACAAACGCTTTCTCGGTCATAACAGTTGCAGAATCAGATAACCATTATTGACGATGTAATTCAGCGGGCAGCATTCTACGCAAGGGTGGTACCGCGCATACATTATCGGAATCCCTTAGTGGGTTTTCCGACAGAGTTTTCAGTTATATCTTGAACGTAGCAAATTATCTTTACTGTAATCTAGCAGTCAATTTTGCAGGCGACCTAATTTTACAAAATAGTCTTTAGTGGCGTCCTTTATTACCTATCAGGAGGTTAACTTACGCCGTTAATTTATTACTAGCACTTTTATTTACCTCCAATCGTCCAATTGAAATATTTTATTGCACTTATAAAGATATGAAATGACACTGAAATAAAGTTAACACCGTGAAAGCACTTTGCTTATTATACCTTCGAACACAAACAAAAACTTATAAAACACCAGATTCAAACAGCCTTTTCCACCCTTTCTGATTTATTAAAAAGAGCCTCTCAGTTTGTGGTTGGACATCTTTTATGGCCTACCTAATAAATCACTGTACATACTGGTTGTAAATTCCTTACTAATACAGTGATACGGCTTCTACAAGACTTCGAGACCTACTTTCTAAAATATTTGGCTTTATTTCACCTTTCTTTATCAGACTCAATACTTCAGAGTCAATTTCCATTCCAGAGTCCATCATGAGGTTTTTTAAAGTTTTAATCTGAAGAATCTTTATAAGCTCTCGTTTTTGGTTTCCTGTAGCACTATGATACCAAACTACCTTGATTTTTTTACACTCGGTTACGAATGATTTTCGCTGAAAAAATATTTAGTTTTTTTGTATTTATTTTAACTAACGTAATATCATAATTATATTAAGTCGAAAAGTTATGCCGCTTAGAAAAGAATGTGAACAGACATTTTTACAATTTTAATTTCATAATAATTACGTTGTGGAAAGTTTTGCTATGTTTTTAATTGTATTACACGCCATTGGAGAGCGGTCGTTTCGCGATTTATCTGACAGGCGTGAATTGTGCTTTGTTCACTTTAATGGATACTTTTACCAAACTTCACCTGTAAATTGTCATTAATTCTGTGAAGTGGCCTCTCCTGAATAGCAGTAGACCAAACAGAGTGGCCTGAAGTCACGTGATGGTCAAATTCTAAAATGTATTATGTATGAATCTGCTTTGTGGTATTACTAACCAACAAAATCAATACGAAAAACCAGCAAACTAAACATTACATTTGAAATATATAGCTAACACCTTAATTTATGATATTTTGAATGAACTAAACTTTACTGGTCATACATGTACCTATATGTCTTGAATCTAAAAAACAGATTAAAGATTAAACATTGTATGCAACCGCTACTTCCCGTTCTAAGCCACTTGTTTAGATTCAATTTTCGTTTTACATATATTTTTGTAGTTCTTTCAGTTAGCTTTAAATAAAATAAATAGCTTCATTCAAAAATATTTAAGCAGAATTTACTCACATTTTTACGATGATCATCCACAAAAACTGCCGAAAAAAATTTATCAGTAGATATTTATATTAGATATAACACAATGCTTATCATAATACATATAATTAAAAGGTTTTGATTGTTAAAATCCATGCAATTATAATAAAAATTATTAAACACCTAACACTAGTTTTCAAGCAGCTATGTAGCATAGAGTTCTTACGTTTGATATATTGTGTTGCGGTCACCAGGCATCCCTGTCCACTTAGTAACAAAAGTACCACCTGTTTTTAAAATCGTAATGGGTATAAGTCATCGGTTTCCAACCTAGGAGGCGCCAAAATTTGAAACGATTGGAAAATAAAATTGGTTGGAAACCTGTGGGCGTATGTGGTGACAGCCAGTAAATTTGCTTATTTTTAAAATTTATTGTATGTATCGCACATTATTTTATTTACTTTGCAAACCAACAGTGTTTGGTAAACTGCAGTTTGAAAAAACCTAATTTCCTCCGAGTTTTTCATATTATTTTTATATATATATACCATGTCCACTCCGAAAGTGGAGCATATGGATCTACACAGTTTAAAGATGTCCGCTGTGAAATTAGAATATATGGATCTCCGAAATGTTGAACGAATATTTTTTAAGTGAATTTTTAGTAAAACAATTGTTCAACCCAATGGGCATCCTGTTTTGTTGGATTCATAAATTACACACATTAAATACATTCTAAAAATATATTATTCAAATTATTTCCTATTATTTTATGATAGTATAAAATACGAATATCATTTGCGTACCTAAATAATGATACAATTAACTCACATATTATTATATTTCAATTTGCAAGAGGGTTCTACGCACGAGGCTTTATAATAAAGTTCGGAAAACTGACGCCTGAGCCGGCCCTCACGATACAAACTATCACTGTAGAATTTAAGGTTATCTACCATAGTCAACTTTGGAACAGCTGTTTCAAAGTCAAAACATATTGTTGCGTGCAAGTAATAACATCATAATTAATGGCCCTAAATTAGTGTTTTCCGTAAAAAAAGATATAATTCAAATCATCAAATCGCTCAACTATTAATGTAACAAAACATGAGAATTTTGACACTGTCATTTTATAATCGAGTTTCGGGAAATATTTATGTCTTTTTAATTCTTTCAAAAGAATCCATTTCAATATTTACTGTCGCCGAACTTTCCGAGAAATTTTATTCGAAAGTGAATGTTTAATTATTTTTGATTACTAGTCATGTCGTGGTTGACGAATTGTGTGATTAAATTCACTATAAGTTTATGAATCATTATAAATACGATGTTTTTGATTCAAACAGTAAACAAATATCAACAAAAACTGCTACCCACAGCGGATGAGTCATTCGCAAACTTCACTAACGACATGTCACAGGTTCGATTACCGTAACTGAATCATTATTTGCACACCTTTTCGTGATATTTTGATCACGGCATTACACTAAAATGTGGTATGCTTATGTCAAATATAAAATATGAAATTGACCTTCTTTTATTTCTTTTGTTTTTTTTTTAATTTTCGAATCCTAGCGAGAAATCGTTTAATTTAATTTCATGATAAAAAATATTTACCATATACTAAGCTTTTGAATTTCGAATATAAAATTAGCATCTTAAGTTAAAACACCTCTTATTCATTTAGTGATTATTCACGCAAATTATAGGTTAGTAACACTATCCAATTCCGGATCCTATAACGATTTAAATTTAAGCAGGAATCATAAGCTCACGTTAACTTTTATAAATCTACATTCAGTTTCGATAAATACCTAAATCTTTTCTGAAAACCTGGAAAACATAATTATAATATATATACTTAGTTTGCAATCAAAGAAATAAAAAAAACTTCATTTTTTTGAAGCATACATTTTGTTATAAATTACTTTTAATGTGATAAATTATTTTTGTATTAAATTTTTCACAACAAAAATCAAAACGATAAAATTTTTATTATTATTATAAATAAAGAATGCTTACTTAAAAATAAATATCGAAGTTTCAATAGTGCCATTTCATATAAACTATAAACCATATTTACTTTTCCCAATGAAATTATGAATGAAATGTTTCAAATCACTGCTGTTTTTACTACCCTAGTTTTAACTTGACAGTATAATCAATACTCAAAGAAAGTTTTTTCTTCTTTCTAAATTGACTGCAATAAAAGTGTCTAATTTTTGTATAATATAAATATATAACCAAGACGTTAAAAAGCGAAATTTAATTTTCATAAAATGTTTTTCCTAACCCAACTTTGTAATAATGCAATAATACTCGCTAACTTTCAAAAGCTCACGCAGTTGCGTGATACACAGTGGAAATATTTGTTAAGCAGTTAAACCATTTTCTTTTGTTTGTCTCCTTAGTCTAGAACAAGTTTCCTTACCATACCTGCATATCTGAATAAATTTAATCAAGAATGTAGGATTATTTTAGTATAAACATTCGTGGTAAATATCCTGATTATTTCGTAACGTAAACTCATGGGTTGGTAACCAAAAATCGAAAAGCTCTTTCTAACGCGCTTTTTCTTGTTTGAAAAAAGCTCCAGTTTTAAAATATATACATTTCTAGCTATATTAGCCAGCTTTGGCTGGGATAGATTCAAACTCATTCTTTATTTAAAATAATTTTATTCATTTTATTGAATTAATAATTTTGCAAAACAGGATGAATAAAATAAATTATTGTATAAGGAATTAAGAATGAGCTTAAATTTATCTCGGAAAGTGGGTAATAAAGCTAGTTAAATCTAAATTATGCCTAATACTCATTCGTTAACAGTGAACTATTTTATTTTCAGTTAGACGAAACATTTAAAACGTGGCATGTTGAATACGCCTGAATATGTCTAGCCACTGACATTTAATTATTAATTATTTGATTACGTACCGTGATTGTTGTGTAAATATAGACGGTAGTTGACTTTATTGTTTTTTTTTTCATTTTCGTAAATATACATAAGCTTTTTGTGAAAATCAATACATCTTTCAAGGTTAGAAACGTGTTAAATTTGACAGACGACGTTTTCTAATAAGCTTTTTCTTCACATGTGACGATATTTCATGGTTACGTTACTGCGATACTTTTAAAAATAAGTTACACAATAATACACCTGTCCCCCGATTTACACGCTACTTCATTTACACGATTTCGTTTTTACACGGTTTTTCAAAAGAATGGATTTAAAAATATGTCAAAAGTATTTTATTTTTGCTATGCACACGTTAATAAAATACGCAATAAACTTTTGATTCCATCCAATTGGTATCTATAGTTTTAAATATAAAAACACGAGTCACCACCATAATTTTCAATGTCTGGCTTAATTTTTTGGTCTCAGCTTAGCAGTTTTCAACCTTTTTGGTACCACGCCTCCCAATTTCCCGCCCCAATTATTGTTTATTTAATATATCTAATGATGTAGACACATTATTTTTTATTATTTTTAAATTTTGGCACCTTCCCTGGCAGTAGTCCGAGCCTCCCAGGCTGGAAACCGCTGTCTGTGTTAAATGAGATTTAAGTAAAACGCCGTTGTCTTTTAATGCGTTTTTAATAATGCACCAAGCCATACTCAAGATTCAAAATACGAAAATTTGCATGTTGCATTTTTACCAGAGAATATGACTTCTTTATTAAAGCCGATCAAGGGATAATTTCGTCTTTGAAGATACTGAACATCAAACGATATTTATTTTAAAACATAGTTTTCTTTAGTTTTGATTTTTTTCTGTTTTCCATGGAGCATATTTAACTATTGTTGTATGGAACGTTACAATAAATGATTTTAATTAAATATGTAACAAACAAAATCATGCAAATTTTGGCTGGCACACTTTTTATCATTCAAGCATGGAAAATATTTACTACTGTATAATGAATTGTTTCCAAAACAACAGTGGAAGAGCACGTTTCTTGTCTAGTAGTGACACTGAATAACTAAATGATTATGTCGTTTGATATATACCGTAAAGTAATACGTATTAAATTAGTGAAAATTAACTAACTCAAAAAAGTAAAGTTGAATAAAACATAATATGTAACATTTCTAAAAGAGCACCTCATCTATTTTGCAGAAGAGATAAAAAGAGAATATACGATCTTGAATGTACATATTATGTATTTAACGTAAAATGATCTCGTGTAATCTTATTCTAACAGAACTTTTTAAATCGGCCATTCACATATCGATCGTTTTATCAATCTCATAATACTATGCGTATAAGCTGTAATAAATGATTAACTTTATAACAAATGACATAATGGTATTAGATTATTAAACACGCGGCCATAATACGTGTCTAATAAAATTAATGAAACGTATTTTTATTGTATTACAGTCAAAGGAAATCGATTTTTCAACGTTGTAAATTTTCCGTTTGTATTAAAAAGTAGTCTATTGAAAAGCGATGTCTTACAAAATTTCGAATACCGCAAAATGATATTTAGCTAATGGCAGGTTGCAATATTGGTGCCTGGCACTGAACCGCCATGTTTCGACATGTTCTGTCGTATATTCATTTGCAAATCGATTCCTACACACAAGACATCGAACGAAGCATATCAAAGAACATCTTTGTAAAAAAATAAACAACGGCATATTAAAGTTTGTGGATTTCTATCAACAATGAAATCAACTTCCAGTTGACATATTGTGGCAAAGGTGTAATTTATCAATCTGTCACTGTAGCGAATGTTTGTACGTGCCTGAAAGCCTTATATTATATTAAAACGACGACGAAGCGTCAGTTAAAAAAATAAAATAATATCAGATACGAGCAGTACTATGTTTTAACCGGAACGGAAAGCTCCTTTCAAATATTATAACAAACTTTCAAAATAAATTCTATACAAGGCTAACCAATGATTTTTTTGTCAATGTAATGAATCAAAGCATTATAAGCTATTAGGCTCAGTTTTTGTGGTATTTTAATAAATAAAAAAGGTTTTAGCCACGAAACGAAAACATATTTAGATATCATCATTAACGTTATAACGCTGCTGCCCGCAGCCGGCCTTTGCTTCCACACGCCATCTCACCCATTCTGATTAGGACCTTATTCAAAGAATTCACAAATGCCTTTTGTTTCATTCAGCTACCAGAACCATGGTCACAAGAATTCAAAATGTAGTCTGTTGTTTGCGTAAAATGTGCCCGATTCATCAAAGATCTATAATTTTGTTAAGTTTAGCAATGCTTGCTACCAATTAATTAAGTTATATACATAATATAAGGAATGGAGGAGCAATGCTATTTAACATAAATATGTACTGTTTTAATCTTTAGTCTGCTTATTATCGACGTGTGGTTTTTAATCGTTAGTCTGAACTTATGATAAATATAATAACAGTCAACCAATGTAAACGTATGTTAAAAAACATTTTCTTACTGTATCTACATATATATAAAGAACAGAAATAAGTAATATCATTCGCTAGATAGAAATGGCAATAATAGAATCGAAAATATGGTTTACAATTAAAGTGAAATAAAAACAGAAAAAAAAGAATATAATCCGTCCGCTATAAAACTTGAGCATATGGATCTACACAGTCGGTTGTCTAATTTCAAAACGGCCAACAGAATACCGCTTTAACCAAGAATGACCAATAATGTTAATAATATAGCTTGTGAACGTAAATGAATGGTACCTAATTGACAATTATTTATAATTTCAAATGTAGGTTAGATTTTCAGCACAGCGGTTATCAAACATCAAAGGTATCGTCTTTTAGCACGCGATGTTCAGGACGATCAGAAAACAAGAACCAAACTTTACTAAAACAGTTTGGAAATTCAAAAAGTTGGAAATATTGACACTGGTTTCAGACGAATTTTAATAGTAGTCTGCGCATTATAACAGAGTAACCACGAAATTGCGAAAAAATAAAATTTCAAAAAATTGTCGGTTACTGGGGCTTAAAATGGAAAGAGGCTGATTTATACCGATATATTTTTTCAAGTCCTGCTTAATTTTTTACGTGCAGTTGTGGGATTTGTGCCCGAATTTTTCAACACGAAATGCTCGTTCTTAGTATTTGATTACCACGTTGGAAATACACAAATAAATTATTAATGCCGATGGGGATAGTAGTGGCCATGCTTAACGAAATCGCCTTGTCAATAAATTCTATATGAGTGATAGTAAGCATGGGATTATGTTGTGTTATTAATTTATGAAATAAGATCTGTCTAACTCTCCAGCCGAACTCTCTTTCTTCTCTTTTCACTCTTAAATTTATTTTATAAATTTTATTAGTTATTATCTTTAATTGATTTTCTTCTAATATATTTTATAAATAATAAATTGATTCTCTTTGTTATTGTTATATGTTGTAAATACTTTGATTAAATAATTTGTAATATGCGCAACATATAAAATAAAGTAAAATAAATAAAAAATTATACTAACTAACATTGTTTTATGGTTAAAATGATAAGCATTGTAAAAATTAAAATGAAGAGTAGTCCAGATTATTTTGATAATTGCACCGCTCAGTACCATGTAGATTAGTTATGTGAATAAGTAATACCATTCTGTTTGTATTTATGTTCGTAAGTTGACTTAATTTTTCTTATATGATAATGACGCTGTATAGACTTTATATATGTAAATTATATTTTTAATGTCTTAGACTTCGATTAAATACAAAAAAGTATCTAAGAGATTTAAATTGGTAATCTTGTTATAATTAGTTAAATTCGGATTAAACATACCGCATTTAATTAAACCACATAAAATGACTATTATTTTTAATGTGCGAAATTTTGCATGCCACAGTACCTGATTAATACACGCCGTATTTATACAACTGAACAATTAATAGAAATAAAATTATACTGTGTGAATCAATTATATGCAAGTGGAATTAATTGAGGCTTGGATCATTCTTGTTAAACAGAGCTTAAAAACAGTTTGATTCAGTATTTTAATGATTTTTTTAAGATGTATTTTAAATTTTAAATAATAAATTTACAGCATTTTTCTCGATATACTACGTAACGCAATGATTCTCTACTAATAAGTAATAATATATCTTAACAAGCTTGATTCACGAATATTAGTTGTTAACTGTTTACGAGTCATTACCACAATGAGTTGATGAACTGAAACGGAAAATGGGAATTTCAATTTAAGGCCAACAAAAACGAAAGTTATATTATAGCACATATCTGACAATGTCGTAGAACCCCATTATATATAACATGTGAAACGTAGCACGTAACTTATTTTATTCAAACATTTACAACATAATATTCGCGTAACGGTTGAATAATATACAATAAATTTTTTGGTTGAATTATAATACAATGTGATAACAAAATTGTGTAAAATGGAGTTCTACCTGATAAACTGTGACTTAACTTTGACATGTATCTGCCAAAATTGATTGTTAGCTCATTTCTCAATTCCTTGAACGTACATTTTTGGATTGTTGAAAATCTTTCAAATGGAATAGATTTTTCAATGTTATAAAAGCTATTTCAGCCAATACACCAATTTTTCTCTCCAACGTATATATTATTGTTATGTATTTTTTATTACTATTGAAACGAAATAATATATGTGAGCGATATTTCAGAGTTTTCAGCATTGCTGTCAGCATTCTACCAACATTGTGAATATAAATAGTCATAGCAGTAAGAAAATAAGCCAGCTTTATAAACGTCACCAAATAACTTAGTCTTAGAACTACATCATTATAAACACGGCTTAAAAATAAAAAATATCTCTATCGAAAAGAGCAAAATGTGCGTCACTCGGAAATGACACACACACGAGATTAATCAAAACAATTCAGATGGAGTCAAAGTGTGGAAATAACGATTTAAATTATATTCCGTACTAAAATCAGACTATCTTAATTAATTTATATACAAGTATATATTTATATTCAAATGTAACAAATTTATTTGGTTCTTAAATCGGTTTTCATAATTAGTCTGTCGTACGTTTAAATTGATTTGTTTTGATTTATGAATGTAGTTAAATTACATTGTTTTCCTCTATCCTAGTAAAACAGTGAAATATCTCTACAAAGTTTATTTAGCGAAACATACCCAGAACTTCAGTCTATTTTCTTATAAGAGAATTTTGTTAAATATAGAGAAGACTACTCCAGTAATAATTATGATAGGCAATGTTTTAAGTCCCCTTACAAAAAAAAATATGAACACTGTAAAGTCATTACACATTGAAACAAGTACATTAACGCGGATCAAAAAGTTTGTTATTGCTCTCCTGAAAAACTACAGACTGTGATATACGACAGTGTTCTTCTGGGAGTGCGATATTAAACATGGGATGTTAATGAAATATGCGACTCGAAAATTTTAAAAGTATTATGAAACGATGTTTGTAACCGAAAATATTTTTTAAATACAAAAAGAAACCCAGCAGATTATGTAAAAATATATTTAGAATATAATATTTCAATTTGGCTTTTTCTAAATAATGAAATTTTTGTTTTTAATTTAAATAAATATAATACAATGTTCTTTCTTTCGATTCTAACTATTATATTATTTGTCCTAAAGTTAACGATTCATTAAGACAAACTTAAAAAGTGACACTAGTAAATTATTAGACAAAAGATAATGAAACAGATCATACCTTCTATAAAAATCTGCTTTCCTAATATACAATGTAATTAATAAATTAATTAAACCTATTTAAAATATATTTGGGAAATCGACTTACCATTTTCTCAGTTGGTTGTTGTTCCCTGCTTAAAGTTTACTTTGGACGGATTCTGTTTTTCCGGTCAGTCTTTATTGTTTTTATTCGAATATTATCACAGAGCTTTTTCGACTGAAACGATTGAAATCGAGTGATTGATCTGACTGAAAGTGGAACCACCGCGCGCGCTGGAAGTCGGTTATGAGACTGACGCCGTGTGAAGTGAAGTACTCGCAAATGTGGCGTTCGTTTATATACGATTTCATCAACAGGGCCGTTTCGAGTGATTTAGGCATTTTAAATTTAATAATAAATTGAAAATCACACAGTAATGTTTCCCTAAAATTGTATTTTTAATTCTATATGAAGCAATATTTATCGCACGTCAAACTTCTAGATCAATATTCTGAATGATATTTTATAAAATTAAAGTATAGGACACTGAAACTGATTGACTTTATTGAAAGTAAATATGTGATCAATTTTATCAACACAATTATGAAAATGCTACAATATGTGTAGTATTAAGATTAAAAATATAGTATTTATTAAAAGTTTGATTTCTTTTGAAATATAAAAAACTAGGATAAGTACATGAGCATTGTGAAGTAGCAAAAATGAACGATCGAAATGCAGTTTTACTTACATGTGTTCATTTATTTCTAGTTGGGTGTACACTGTGGCTTAAATGATACGAAGGACACTGCAAGTTCTTAATTTACGAGTATGTGGATTTTTGCTGAAGTTCACAAGAATCTGCAAAAAAATAACAATTCTTTGTTGTCCGAATGATACATTGATTGCACAAAGCCGATGGGAATTGATGTTAGGTAGAATTTGACAATTTTTTAGAGGGAATTTGTATAACCTGTTGACGGATCTGTGTTTAATGTAAAGAGTCCATCCCGTATTGCGCCTTCGACCAAGACGGACGAACGGAATACCGGATGACTCATAATGGTGCCCAAATCGCTTCTTCGTGTTTCGAATCAGATCGCTTATTAGGTTATTTGGTTATTACGCTTAATACGCGATAAAAAACACTGGCGCCAGGAAATATCCTGGAGTTTAAAAGCCAAACATTAGATAACCGACATATTTGTAAGGAAAAGATCATTTACCATCATGCAAATCAACCTCCAAAGAAAATCATTTGCAAAAATTATGAATACGATGTTTGACCGGTCAATACTGAATGAATGCCGGCGTGTATACAAACTATATCCAATCTTAGTGTGAAGTATGAATATGTACCTCCACAATGCGAAGACATGTCTTATTTTCTTAAATAATTTTATATCCTCACCATCTTGGACATTCCTAAATCATTTTTATTAAAATCCTTGTCCAATGGTGATAGATGAACCCGACGAAATATCTGGCGCCAGAAAGCGAAGATATATCAATCACATCTACTGTCGAAAGCAAAAAGGACGAAACCCGCACCGAGCAAATTTTACAAAACGCACAAATAACGTTAGTTTAATGATTTTGGACCAAAGTGAAAATAAATAACAGACAGCCTTGAAGTGCACGAAGACTAATACTAAAACGGAACAAATGATAACTTTATAACTTATTTGAGAAAAACTAATAAAATTAATCTAGTGGACCCTTTTCCTGGTCGAAATTTTCGCATACTATTCTTTTTTCAAACTTAAAAGCTAAATTTAGATACTGATTTAACATTTGCAGCTTAAGTCCTTTTGATAGAACAGTTATTAAGTTGTTTACATTGTGATAATCGAAAAAAGCTGTATAGAATATACTGAGGGTTTCGTCCATTTAAAAGCTTTTATTTCTGTCTACAGTCGACATAATATTAATTTCGCTTTGTTCCGTCTATATCAACAATATCGTAGGTTGTGTTTTGTTCAGAACTGATATTCAATGAATATATACATATTATGTGTTTAAATATTTTCAAACTAATAACGGTATCGTATAAAAATATTATTATTATTATGTATTATTGTTATCGCCCATTATTGTATTTAGCCGATTTCAAAGATACAGCACACCAAAGTTTTTGGATGTGATTAGCAACTATATTGTCGATTTTTGTAATGAAATGGATTCAGAAACTATCAAAATAACGATCATATTATCAAACAATAATTATAAATATTTTAGGTCAATATAAATAGACTATTATCATTTAATCATTCGTATTGTGATATATATAAAATCAATGCATTACCACTAATTTAAAATTGAGACTCTTCGTAAAAATAATAAAGTTGAATTGACATACGAGCTCTCATTAAAAAACTACGTTAAAGGCACGTACCTCCGTCTTGCACTACATTAACAATTATTATTGTCATAATCAATTGATAGCAGTTTATATATACAGCCGTGTATGTTAGTTTTTATGAATAATATTAGAATATATTAATGAACACTATATTTTTGTTTTTATTTTGGATTGAAAAGTGAAAAGAAGGATGGAAAGCGAAATACTTCCGCCGGAAATAGAGATCATATTTATTTAATAAACGAGCTAAGAACCGTAGTGTGGAAAGCAAGTATTTTATACAGAAAAAAATATGCTAATATACTTTCACACAAACAAAATATTTTTTTTTATAGTTGGCATCAGTGTGATGACTTGACTGGGAATTGGTTAACGAGTAGCGAAATTATATCCATTTACATAGACAAAAGACGATGTCGTTAGTTTTGGTAGAAATAGTAATATCTGAAAACGATTTGAGTATTCATTTTTTTTTATTGAATCACTTTGCCTTGATCTGTTTGTAATTGTTGTAATAATTAAAGTTTCTCGCGTGTTTCCAAAAATACTGTTTTCTTGCAACATGAAGGCGGCTTCTTTCTCAGAGTCCATTTAATTTTGATCTGATCAAACTTAAACCTTAAAGAGAATTATTGATATTAATTGCACAATATTTTAGCAATACTGTTTCTATTTCCCTCGTGTTTATCAGTGGTGTCCGAATAGGTAAGTTTGTACACCAGCATAATCAAAATATACTTGGAAATATTGAAAAAAAAATCTTTTAGCTTTTTATTTTATACATGAAAATGATAATTAATGGAATCTAATGATGAGATTATTCCTAATAATACTATAAGCTTAAAGTTGTCTGATTACAAAATTTGTAATACAATGATAAATCTAGGAAAATATAATAATAATTCAATAACCTAAATGGATATAGCTTCTTGCCAAATGCTTGGCCATATCCGTACTATGAGTGTACTACTCTTGTATGTATCCGCCGCAGCATCTCTAATGGCTAGTTCGCACTGAGGCAAGTTTAGCAGAGTAGCCAATAAGGGTTGATATAAAGAAATATCGATACCACACGCCGCTTGTATCGTACCGTGGCAAATTAAAACGAAACTGTTTACTTATTGTTTACTTGCGCTGTAATACATCGAAAATAGTGATACATTAGTTATTTAATGACTTCATTTACGTGGCTAGCTTTCGCTCCCTGCTCAGAAATTTTTCGAATCTTTCTTGAATCGACACAGGTTTTGGTAATAAATTACGTCAAATCACATACCTACTTGAAAGGAAGTCATTACCTAGCTTATGACACAAGTATTGCACAAATAACGTAATACAAATAAAAAAAACTAAATAATTTCGTTTCAATTTGCCACAGAATGATACGAGCGGCGTGTGGTATCGATCATTTTTACGGCATTTTTAAACGGCTTGTTGGTTGTGATGTGTTTTCAGAGTTTTCAGTTGGCTAAACGTTCCTGCCTTTGAAAAAATAATAGACAGGCGTGGCGAAATCTTTCATGCATAATATTATAACTTCGTGATGTAAAACATTTTGTAAAAAGGAGGTGTGCCGACGATATGCTTAATAGTATTACCAACATGTTAATAAAATACGTCACGAGCAACACGGTTAACCTTTGTGTGTCATTTGTCGCACACCCAAACGTGTTACCATATTATTACACGAACATTTAAAAAGCTCGCATGAAAGCTTAAAATCACTCGAATATTAAAATGACCAGCGATATATAAAATAATTAATATATTTTTTTACCTAGTCAGTGTCTCAATTGTCGGCATTGGCGCGTGGGTAGTTTTCAGCACTACCTACCTGTCATTCGAGGTTATGTAGAGGTGAAGTCAAAGATAAATGCTTATTTTTTTTTACTGGTAATATGGCTTTCTAGTCCGTAAAAAAAAATTGTTTCACCGAAGATAAATTATCGACGGCTAACAATATTTTTTTAAATTACCAAAGGTCCTTCAATCTGTTTTCGTTTATCCAAAATCGGTGCAATAAGCTACTGCTTACTTTCGGAAAATTTAACTAGTTCGTCCATCAGGACTTAAATACTGTATATGTGAGTATATTTTGGGCGTCTTTGGTCTCTTGAAAAATATTTATAAATTAGGTATGCCTGACCTATGTGTCTTTATAATTAAAAATGCAGCCAATAATTGATACATGGGGTTGGCCAATAGGATTTGATTAATATGCCAAAATAAGATAAAGTCTAATTTATTCTTCCTCTGTACCCATGATATTTGTACATTGACTGAATTTAAATTTAAAATCTAATATTTATATATAGTATCATACGTGATTTGCGAAAAAAGTTATTGTTCTGTGATTATTCTTCTTTTTTTGAGTTTTATATCAAAGCATGTGGTACCTATATAATGTTAAAATCTCGCCAAAAGTTTAATATAAAAAAAATATACATAAACATATATAATTCTTTAGGTTACCGTCAAACATCTTTTAAGAAATCCAGTACATATATCAAATAACTTTCACAAGAGATTTTTTCTAATATCGTATTAAAACAATAAATTTAAATCACTTTCTAACACAAATCAAAATTGTTAATATCTGATACGGGCATTTCTAGTATTTTATCGGTAGTCAGATTTTAAAAGGGCTCATTTAAACATTCTTCAATTTTGAAGGTCTCTTCGACAAAAGTTTTTAAATACATCGATCTGAAATGTTATAAAACTTGAAAAATCATTCAGTAGTTAAAAATGATGAAACAAACATCACTAATGATAAAGATATTTACAATTTTTCTTTGTATTCTGGTTATCTCGTGAAACGGATTTGAGTACCTGAAAAGTTAAATATAGAAGTGGGTCTAGCGAATAAAATAATCTATGTCAATCTATAATTATTTATTATTTTTCGATTGTTATTAAGCCATGGCGGCAATTATTTTTATTGTTTATAAATCATTGTGTTTCGTACGACGTCTTGTTCATTTTTTGTTCATCATTTCGTTGCGCATGGGTGGACTTTATTCTTAGGCGCGGTGAGCAATGGGATTTTTTTTTGGGCAAGGCTCATCCAGATTTAAAACGCAAACATCAAAATCATGCTTAATGTAAGTCAGTAAAACTATATTTAGCTGTTCACTAATTCATTACAAATAAATATTCGACCAGTATCTTGGTCTTTTATAACGTGGTCATCGACCTATACTAATCATTCTCAATCAAATTAAATATAGTTTGAATCCCATAACTGCATTACACTGCACATTTTTTTTTAATTTCTTGCAGAAAATAAATAAACATTTTTTCCTAAAATAGCCAATGATCAATCATTATATAAGTAATCTGTTAAGATATTTTGAGAGTGCATTTGCAGTGCGTTCATTTGCTTAGATATGGAAATAGTAATTTACTTCAACTTAAATGGTACTGGAAACTGTCAAATGAGGATACTTTATGGATAACGATTATTAATAAAAATGTTCGAAAATCGTACATATTCATAGAAAAACTCTTATCTTATATTATACTTTGGTAACTTCAGATTTAATACATAAGAGCAATGGAGTGTTTAGAATTAAATCACTTTAATGGATCCTTGAACGTATTTGTCTAATAGTATAGTTATGAATTAATATTATTTTAATAACTATTTTCAAATGCCTAGATATGTATGTTATACGAGTATATTAATTTGGTAACGAAATCAGTTATTTTTACAGAAAAACGTTTGCTTTAGTTTTAAAAAAAATACAAAATTATTAATACCAAACATATTTCATTCATTGTCTTATCTTTATTAGATAATTGAACAAAGGAAATAAACCTAGTTCGTGGTACATAAATAATTTTTATTTCACAATAAATTTGAATTGCCACTTCGTACACTGGTGCTTGTGAATCTCTCAGGACCTCAGATTGCGGGTTCGACTCTCGTTTTTGTTTATTATATCGATACCATATATATCTATACAATTAGAAAATGTCCAGTCAACGAATAAAGTATGGAGTATATAAATCATCATCATGTGAACACATATCTTAATATTTTTTTTACAAAATTCAGTTGTCAGCTGATTGCTCATTCTGTTGAGTACTCAATCCTTAATTTTTGAATTCTTAAAAATTAATCAAGTGTGGGAATCGACTCCGCAATCTCCGGCTCCGAAACGTACACGCTAACCTCTCAGCTATTGAGGATCATTAAAATGTATAAAAAAATAGTATATGATTTAGTGGGTATTTAAATGTACAGTATGAATATCTATTAGTATTGTCCATTGACAGACAACCAATTCTGGAAAATGATCTGAAAAAATAAATCCAATATTTTAGAGACTTGTAAAAGACAGAGTAAAAAAGTATATTATATTTGCAAATACATTTTTAAAAATATAATCATTTTATTTGTATATTGGATGTCCTAATTCGGTGGATTAAGAATTACATGAACTTTTAAAGTTATTTGATTTATTTAGTAAGCAGTTTTGGTTGCCTATTGCTTCGCACAACTGTGTACACTTTCAGCGAGCCTGAAACATGACTTGCTTTTTTCAGTATCGAATGAATGCGTTACTGTTTTGAAAATAAGCGCATATTATTATTATTCAGTGAACAGAAATGACCTAATGTCTGAGCCACTTTGTGCATTTGGTGCAGAACCGAGCAGTCTCATGTTTGACTCACAACAAAGTATATATGTGATCAAGTCCTTGGAATGTAAGGCTAACGTAGTACAGTAAACATAAGTGATGAAACAAAACAATATTTTAAATCCAGTGCCCACTTTAATGACGTCTTTAGTATTGTTAGCTATTAATTGTTTGAAAATGGTTTGTACATATTTTAATAGACATAAGCAATAATGCTAAAAAATATCAACATCAGACTTCCATTTTGTAGATTTTAATGAAGTTTTGGAATTATTTTTGATTACATGTAAAATAGTTGTTGGATGTTTTCAAATGATTTGCGTAATTCTTACAATATGGTTTTAAAGAATTTTAGCCACTCTTATTCTAGATTTCTAATATAACAATAGATTATCGCTTATTACATGTTGTTCACTGATAGATATCGGTATTCTAAGTATTTAAATCTACTCATACTTCTAAAACTATTAACTGAGGTATCGATTTATTAAAATATGAAAAGGCGAATATTAAATAATGTGAATTTTTATAATAATATCTATTGTAAAAGTGGCATAATGTGAGTATCGTTTGCGCATTGCTACATAAATCTTCCTTCGCATAAAGTTCATCAAATTATAAATCACAGATATTTGCGCATTTTTTTTTTGTAAAAAGCCCATAGATTCATATGAAATATATTTTTTGTGTTGTGGTATGATATCAAATAATACTGATATAATATAAGGTTCTTTGATATTTATCGTCTATAAAACTGGTATCGTTTTATCGTTACCTTATAGAACATATGGCTTATTTTATAATATTAAAGTAAAATACAATACGGGTTTATTGAAATATATTTTGTTTTAAATATATTATGTTTATGTAGGTCCTCGTATATTGTGGGTAGGTTACGACTGTTAAGGCATTTAAAGGTGGATAATTAGCATGTGAAAATATTGCAATTTTGGAAGTAGTTTTAATTCAAAGTAATTGAGTAACTGTTTGAGTTAGAAACGTTTTTTGATTTACATTTGTAAAATATTTACTACTTCATGAAACAAGCACATACATCACTTAGGCGTAATAAACCGAACTCTCTATTTACACGGTTTTTTATACACAGTTTCAAAATAACATAGATCTACATCCCCATTTTTTTAAATCTAGTAAGCCCGAATGTTTGAAAAAAATATTACTCAGGCTAAATCTATACACCATTATTTTTTATTTCAGCATCTTTTAGCTTCTTTACAAGGTATAGCGTGAAACATACCCACCGGTCAGAGAGTACCACAACAGAGAATTTGGTGTATATACAAGCACTTCGGACAACGATTTTAAAATGCAAGCGAGTAAAATCAAATGCACCAACGAACCAATTATTTCAAATGATTCTATTCCAAATGCTATTCCTCACAAAACTTATTTAAGAGGTCGGAAACTAACGGTTTCTTTAATGACTTCGAATAAATTATAATTGACATAAAATACGCGAGATGTACTTCAGTAGTTTTTAAAAAAGAGTTGCAATGAAATATAATTAATTAACTGGAAACTCGCTACATTTACTCACATTTTTTAGTACTTTTTTTTGTAAAAAATAATGATAATAATTCTTCGAATAGAACTGACTGTTTACTTTGATTTTTAGTGGTTTTGAGTCATTATGTGTAAATTCTTGTAAATTGTTTTGATCTTTGTTTACAATATTATTTTATCATACCACATTATTGTCACCAAGTGAAAATAAAACGTGTTGACTTCTAATCTATTAAAGAGAAATCATATAGACGCACATATATGTAATGTACATATAGTTGTATAATGTATTGATATTTTCTATAATTTTATACCATCCAAATATATTTTATTATTACTATTTCATGGAGGTAGTTATGTAGTATAAAGTATCTTTTCTTATTCTAAATTACTTAAAACTGGTAAACTTCACAGATAGAAGTTTACCAGTTTTAAATAATTTAGAATTTAAAATCAATTTCCATCATGC